>JAKTZS010000079.1:0-22555 GCA_030562575.1 Wickerhamiella parazyma
AGTGCGCATTCACTACACAACTATGGACCGCTTGCCGCCCCACCTCTGGCCCTCAGCCCAGGACGTGGAGCGCTGCTTATCAGACTTTTGATCTGGTGAAAGGGGTAAAAGCTCAGCTCGAGTGGCACCGCCGCATGGCGGGCTTTTACCACGCGTTGAATCGGCTGTACGTTCAGTACCGCTTCCGCACAAAGGAACCCCCCCCCAACTACTGTTCAGGAGGAGCAAGCCATATTTGCTCAGGACTGGTTGACGGGTGACGGACCTCGCTTTGCTCCGGCAGCACCGACTTCGACCACCGCTGTTCCATAGGCAGCACCCCAGGCGTTGCGAGCGCTCGGCCCTAGGCCTCGCGCTCTAAGACTATCACTAGCACAACCACCACATAAAATAGGGAAAATCAAAAAAAAAATTGAAACTGAGTCAAGGGGATGCAATGCATTGAGCACACACTGCTCTAGATATTATCAGTGCACCCAAACACGTCGCTTCAAGCTCTCAATTAAACACCGGTGTCACTGTCCCTTGATTCGACATAGACCTCCCAATCGGCCCGGATACGCTTGCGCGCAGCTAGGTATCTGATCATAGCAATGGCGAAAACCGTAAATACTCCGCCCAGTACCCAGAGAAGCTTGTGCAGATCGTACAAAGAGCGAGCTGGCAGATTGTACTGCGTACCGCACAAGATCACCACACACACCTTGAACGTGAAGAGCATGGCGACATCGGCGTCACCTATACGGCGCAGGAAGCGGTTCTCTTCCTCGAGATGTACAGGGTCTGCAGAATCACTGTGCAGCGCCCAGGATCGGAATGCCGAGACCACACTCAACAGTATCCACACACACGAGCACCACAGTACTGGCCAATATCGGAGGAAAACAGAACCGCTGGAATAGTAGAAACCAACCCAAAACATAGATACCTCGCTGGCATTGAATAGCGAGTGATAGACCAAAAAAAAGCGCAGCTCCTTGCGAGTGAACCGGCGCCTGGATTTTAAGAGATCTGCGAGGGTCCTAGGAGGTCTGTATAGGCTCTCGGCCTGTTTAGCGAGCATGATGGCTTGTAAAACTGCGAGTGAGTAAAGGTCAGGTGATTGAGGAAGTAAAATAGAGTATAGAGCTAGGAAGGCTATTTTTAAAGAGGGACAGTTTTCTAGCAACACCCGGTGCACTTTAATTTTACTCGTTTAATCGTTTACTCGTCCTCGGCACCTGCCAACCCCTGACTAAGTACCCCGGATTACCCCGTATTTTCCAGCACAGGGGTGCAAAATTCGGCACATAAATGGCCCTCGATTGAGCACCTCGGGGCCCACCTCTGGCCCTCCCCTCAACCTCTATATACTCTAAATTTTTATTCCACCCCCCTTTCCCTTGACCCCACCCCACACGTTACTAACTAACTCATGCGGCTGCTACGGCTCGTTCGAGCATACAGCACCGGCTGGAGAGAGACCCCCGAGCTCACGGAGCGGATCGACCACTACGCGCACTTTCCCGCGACGGGCGTCTCGCTGCGGCAGATGGTGCAGTTTGGCAGCAACCCGAGCGACGGCGCGCTGTTCCGCGCGTCGCAGTTTATCGTCGAGGAGCTGCCCATTCGGCTGGCGCACCGGGTCAAGGACCTCGAAAGCCTGCCGTACGAGCTCAACAAGATGCCGAGCATCGTGCGCGTGACCGACTGGTACAAGCAGAGCTTTGACGAGCTCACCTCAATCAAGATGCCCGCGCTGAGCGCGACGCTCAAGGAGCAGCTGTTTCGGCCCACAAACAAGCCCAAGATCAAGGTGAGCGTGCCGGCCAAGCCCGGGCTCGGCATCCAGGCGGAGCAGAGCCACTACCCCGAGCGGCAGGCGAGCACCAACTCGCCGCGCAAGTACTACTCTGCGGTGGAGCCCAACGTGCAGTGGCCGAGCGAGGTGCAGAGCTACAACACGGCGGTGACGAGCGCGCTGCAAAAGATCAAGGCGCGGCACGACGGCGTGGTGTCGACGGTGGCGCTGGGCGTGCTCGAGTGGAAGGCTAGCCCGCACTTTGCGCCCGAGTGCCCCGACGTGCAGCCGTTTCTGGACCGTTTCTACATGAGCCGTATCGGGATCCGCATGCTGATTGGGCAGCACATTGCGCTCAACATGGACCGGGGCATCCGCGACGACTATGTGGGGATCATTTGCACAAACACCAACGTCAAGGAGATTGCGCAGGCGGCGATCGACAATGCGCGGTTCATCTGCGAGGACTGGTACGGGCTGTTTGAGGCGCCCAAGGTGGAGCTGCACTCGAACGCCGACAACATCAACTTTTTGTACGTGCCGGGGCACCTGAGCCACATGACGTTTGAGATTGTCAAGAACTCGCTGCGCGCGGTGGTCGAGTCGTACGGCGTCGACTGCGACGAGTACCCGCCGGTCAAGGTGATTATTGCCCAGGGCGACGAGGACATTACGGTCAAGATCAGCGACGAGGGCGGCGGGATCCCGCGGCGCGCGGTGGACAAGGTCTGGACGTACATGTACACGACGGCCAAGGAGAAGCCGCAGCTTGACGATGCGCTGCGCAACGACTTTAAGGCGCCGCTTGCAGGGTTTGGCTATGGGTTGCCTGTATCGCGGCTGTACTCGCGGTACTTTGGGGGTGATTTGAAGTTAATATCGATGGAGGGGTATGGGACTGATGTGTATTTGCATTTGAACCGTTTGTCGAGTGCGTCTGAGCCGTTGACGTAGAGCCACGAGCCACGAGCCACGAGCCACGAGCCACGAGCCACGAGCCACGACACGAGCGCAGCGAGTGGTGAGCGAGTGGTGAGTGAGTGGTGAGCGAGTGGTGAGTGGTGAGCGGTGAGCGAGTGGTGAGCGAGTGGTGAGCGGGTGGCGAGCAGCGAGCAGCGAGTGGCGAGCAGCGAGTGATGAACAGCAGCGAGTAGCCATTGCAGAGCCTCGAGCAGCTCGCACCGAGTAACCGCGTAGCGATGCAAGCGCAGCGTCCAACGCGAGCCAGTCTGTTAGCCAGTCTGTTAGAGGTCACTCCCACTTCCTCCTTTTGCCACACTAAAATTAAATTAAATCTATAAACCTCAGTCGTAGGAGCGATCCACGAGCCAGCCACGAGCACGAGCGCAGCGAGTTGTGAGTGGTGAGCGGCTAGTAGCAGTGAGCAGCGAGTGGTGAGCGAGTGGTAGTAGCAGCGAGCCTCGAGTAGCGAATAGCCTCGAGCAGCGAGCAGTGAGTAGCGATGCAAGGGAGGCCACTCCCCCTCCTCTGCTACTCCTCTGCTACTTCCACTCACCACTCGCCACTCGCCACTCGCTACGCTCGTGGCTCGTGGCTCGTCGATCAATCGTAAATCTCAAGCGGCGTCATCCGGTCCATATGGAAATTCCAATTCTCGCTCTCAATCTCCTTGCGCAGCCACTCGGTAGGAAACAGCACAAGGTGCCCCGTCACCGCGCTCAGCACCTCCTCCGCAGACTGCGCGCTGAGCACCTGGTCATAGTGCTTCCACCGGCGGCTAGTCGCCGTGAACCGCCGCATGTGGTCCTGCGACTTTTTCGACTGCAGCGTCTCGTTCTTGGGCACGCCGTCCAGGTCGGGGAACGTCACCGTGTCGCCCAGCGTGGTGCCGTTCTCAGACGGGCTCTCGTTGACCTTGATCTTCTCGGGGGCCTCCACGTTCTCGTCAAACGACTGCGGCGCGTCCACGTACTTGCGGCGGTGCGACGAGTGCACATTGTCATTGTCGCGCGGGCTGCCGTTGAGGTCCGGCGCCGTCTGGGGGAACTCGGACTCGTCGGGGTTGAACGGCTTTTGGGTGCCAAACAGGTGGGCTACGCTCGGGATCCCGGGCACCCCTGCAGAAGTGGACGAGCCGGCATGACCCTCGTAATGGTGCTCTGGTTTCTCTTTCTCTGTGTCGCTTGAGCTTGCCGAGGTCATAATTTCGAGGGGTGCCTCGAGCTCATGCTCAGCCTCGGGCTCACGCTCAGGCTCAGCCTCACGCTCCTTCGCATCAGGACGCGTTATAATAACTCCAGGAACAGGCGGCTGGTGCTTTTTATCAGACTGGCCAGGACCGCTATTGCTTGTCCTTTCAAAAGTCGCATCTGGAATACCAGAACCGTGCACGTGGATGTTGACGCGCTCGGGCGCCTTGGGAGCCTTGCGCTCGGCCTCGGGACCGCCCTCGCTCGACTGCTTTTCGTAAAACGCCGCCTCGTGCGCCTGGCTCTTTTTGTACTCGCCCCAAGTGGTCACCTCATTGTCGGGCTGGCACCTAAACACCTGCCGGTAAATGTCGGTGTTGCGCTCGGCCGCCGCGAGCCACTTGTCGAGGTAAAACTCGTCAGACACGGGGTCCTCCAGCGACCAAGGATCAAACCTAAAGCACTCGTTGAACGACACCTCGCCGTCCTCGTCAACCATGGGCCGCGGAAGCGAGCCTGTGAGCTCCTCGTGCGGCTGGTTGCACCACTTGTAGTAAAACAGCCGCTTGAACTCGACGATCGAGCTAAACTCGGCGGTCTCGAGCAGCTCGCACAAAATATCAACCGCCTCCTCGCGCTGCTTGGCGTCGATCGCTGGGTTCACCGCAGAGTCCAGCTCCTCGCGCTTGGCCGCCCGCATCGCCGCCTGGTCGTAGCCGTGGCCGTCCACGTCGCGGCGGTGCGACTCGGAGCCCATGATCCGCCGGTCGGTCGAGATCTTTTTGCGGTCGCGGTACCCGGGGTTGATCTCGGTGCCGCCGTGCCAGTTGAAGCTGTGGGTGTTCTCGACAAACTGCTGGTCAGCGGTCAGCGCGGCGGGCACCACAGACCCGCGGCGCTCGGCGATAGGCGCGGGGGTGGCGCCCTCGGGCATCAATGGCTCGGGCACCAGGTGCCGGTCAAAGTAGTCCTGGGGCGCAGGCGAGCCGGGGGGGGACCCGCGTGGACTGGCGAGCGGTGTGGTGAATGCAGTCCCATTGGGAGTACGCGCGGGGGTGCGCAGAGGAGTGCGCAGAGGGGTGCCCCCAGGGGTGGCCCCAGGACTCCCCACAGGCTCCACAGGATCCACAGGATCCACCTCGCGCTGCAATAAATAGTCAGTGAGCTGCTCAATACAGTCCACCTTGTCGGTGTCAATCCCCAGGTGCTCCCGCATCACCCGCAGCCGCAGCGTGTGGGCAAACTTGGCCACCTGGTACGGCTTGCCGGCCATGCGCGACTCTATCGACGCCGTGTCGCGCACGCACACCGCAACCTCAGAATCGCGCACCCCGCGCATCGACCGCTCATTAATGTTGGCAGACCCAATGATGGCCGCCTTGTCGTCGGCAACCATCATCTTGGCGTGAATGTACAGCTGCTCCGTGCTCAGCCTGCTCTCGGGCCCGATCTTGCCCCACTTGCGCAGCGAAAAGAACGAAATGTACTGGTCGGGAATAATCCCCGCGCTCTCGAGCTTGTAAAAGATTGAGTGCTTGCCCCGCGAGATCGAGTTGAACTGGCACTGGCAAATCACCCGCACCGACGACGCCTCGCTCGAGTCCACCGGCGCCTCAAACCCGGGCATCAGCGGAATCACAATGATCGCGCGCCACTTTTCCCGCTTCTCGTGCGCCTGGATGATCCTCTGCACCAGCGCGTTGCCGATCTGGTTCTCGATTTTCACCCCGTCCACCTCGGTCGCAGTCACAAAGAACTGGTTCTCAATGTAGATAAAGTGCTCGCTGTTGCTGATCAGGCTCAGGTACGCGTTTTGAATGCTCTGCTCATGCTCCTTGAGCCCGATGCTCCAGTTGCACGACGACCGCAGCACCTGGTACTCGCACGTGCCCGTCAGCTTGAACCGCAACAGCTCCTCCTCGGTAAAGTCGGGCGGCGGCAGCAACAGCGGGGTCTCGCGCGACGGCAGCTTTTGGCGAATCACATAGTTCCACCGCTGCACAAAGTGCCGCGCAAGATCGCGCGCCGGCTGGCCCAGCACTGACTGGTGAATGTCATGCCACGGCATCCGCGGCGTCGTTTGCCGGTCGTACATGTCGTCCCAGGGCTTGTCGAGCTCGAAAAAGTCCTTGACTCTGGGGTTGGAGTAGTCCTTGCCGGGCCACGTCTGGGTCCGCGGCTGCTGGTCGAACGGCTGGTTGAGCGGGTCATTGCTCTCAAAGAACGGCTTGCGGGCATCGTCGATAATCGTGTGCTGCGGCGTGTCCCAGCGGCCATAACAAAGATCAATGCCGCCGGCAAACGCAATCGTCGAATCGATAATGCAAATCTTTTCGTGGTGGGCCCAAAACATGGCCGCCTTTTGCTTGGGCTGGTTGGGGCTCCTCAGCACGTGGATGTTTTTGTGCAGGTCAAACAGCGAGTACTTGGTCCACATTGAATCGATCGGAATCGCCAAATCAATGTTGCGGTACACAATCACATAGATTTTGACCCCGCGCATCGCCGCGCGTTGCAGGGTGCGATCCAGGCGCCACTTTTGGTTGCCCTCAGGAGGACGACGCAAATAAAGCTCGGGGCTGAGCCACCAGTCATGGATAAAGATCGTATCGCGCGAGTTCTCCAGCGCCTCGCTCAGCACCCACATATAGTCTCTACCATCGACAAACCACTCTGCAGAGACGTTTTGGCGCACGGGGGCAAACGAATCAAACCGGTGCGGCTTTGCCCAGACGGAATTGGCCTGCATGCGGCCGATGCTGGCAAGCCACGAGCCGAGATCGAGCTCGCCGCGCGTGGCCACCCGGAGGCTGCGTGACGCATTGTGCATGGTCAAAAACAGGCCCTTTGCCTCGGTGGGATCCTGGAGGTCCGCCTCCTCGCCGCTCTTGACATTGAACTTGGGGTCCACCAAAAACACATCGAGAATCTTGGTGCTGTTGATGTCCTCTGTGATGAGGATATAACTCTCGCGTACAAGCAGCCATTTTTGCGTGTGGCGCTGCACCATACTGGAAATGTCGTGCGGTTGCCAGTGCCGCACTCGCCAGCCCTGGTTGGAGGCGCTGCCCCGCACAAAAACGGGACCCTCCTTGCCGTGAAAGGAAGTTTCGGCAGCCAAAGTGAGCCCGAGCCGGCTCAGCTCGATAAAGTGCAGTGCGCGGTTGCTGTCGCCGTGAAAAGAATAGATACGAAACACCCTCTCGAGGTATCTCTGCAGGGCCTCTTCGAGAGTATCGGCCTTGGTGCTGGTACTGTCGATGCTAGAGGCATTGTCCTCCTGGAATTCGTCGTCCTCTTGTGGCTGCGGCGACACCTGGCCATACTCCTTGGGGCGCGGTAGATGAGGCGGTTTGGGTGCGCCGCGCCGCCTGTGCCACACAATGTTTGTAAACAAATGGCCATGGAAAAACATAAAGTCGCGGTACGACCTGATCAAACTCCACTTGAGCATCGCCATACCGCTGCCGTACTCAAGCCTGATTTTGAGCAGGATCTTCTTGTCATGGGGGTACCTCTCGACGTGGACGCTCAGCTGGTTGAGCAATACGGGCGCGCGCTTATCGCCAGACTTGTCGTGGAGCACACTCGAGGCCAGCGCGACAACCATTGGCGTTGCGGTGAACATCTCGTTGAACAACAGGCGGGATTTTTCCAAATCGCGACTGGTTTCTGCCGCAGTGCGCTTCTTGCGCGGTTTGCGCTGGTAGATTCCGCGCCAGCCCCGTCGGGCAAGCGTTGATGGTTTGACCTGCGGCGCGGGCTGCGCAAGCTGCGCGGTCACCTGCTGCGAGTCGCCGCGGCGCAATTTCACCCGAAAGGCGCTCTGCGCGCGCTTCATGCGACCTGGGCGCGGCGTCTGGGGGAGTGGCCGCACTTGCTCGGTCTCCATGATGACGTGAGCGGATCGTGCTGAATGCGGTTTAAATCTGAATCTGAGCCAAAAAGGGAAACATAAAAAGCATCATGTGACTACTCAATTTTATGCTCAATTCAATGCTCAAAACTACGCTCAATTCAATGCTCAATTCAATGCTCAATTCTATGCTCAATTCTATGCTCAATTCTATGCTCAATTCTATGCTCAATTCTATACTCAATTCAAGGCATTCAATACGCTCAATTCAAACTTTCTCCCTTTAACTACACCCCAGTGCTGGCCTTGACTCTCCGACTCGCGCGATGACCAAAGTTGGCCATGGCATATCGTGGCCAGACGAGCGCCGCATCGACGCAAACAGGGCTAAATTCGCGTCCCTCTTGGACAAAACCCTCGACTGGGCCACCCAGTGGGCCGCTCTGCTCGCAGGAGCGCTCTTGGTGGCGCTCATCGCCTGTGCCCAAACAATCGTCTCCAGCACCCTCTCCTCGTGGCGTCTCGGCCACTGCTCGGGCATATGGTACGCAAGCCATGCCGTGTGCTGTGTAGACAAGTCAAACTGCCCCGAGTGGACCGACTGGCCCGCGCAGTCGCTGGTCTACTTTATCAGCTCGACTTTACTCGGGCTCGCTGCGTTCTGGGTCGTTTCCATCTATCCAAACACGGCAATGTCGGGGATCCCCGAGCTCAAGGCGTACTTTATTGGCTATAACATTCCCGATCTGTTTGGCTCGGGGCCGCTCCTGAGCAAGACGGTAGCCCTGCTTTTGGCCATTGCGTCGGGGATCTGGGTCGGATTTGAGGGGCCTCTTGTGCATTTATCTACCCTCTGCACAAACTCCTTGATTGGTCTGCTCTCGCTCAAGAGCTCTGAGGCCCAAAAGCGCGACATGCTGCTCGCGAGTGCCGCCGGCGGCTTGTGCTTGGCTTTCAACGCCCCACTGGCTGGAGTGCTATTCTCGTTTGAGGTATTCAAGATCCAATCGCGCTCAGTGCTATGGCGCGGGTTTGTATACGCCATGGTGGCCTCGTTTGTCTATGAATCAATAGACCCTGCTCGCACTGGCAAACAAATGTTCTTTGAGGTGAGCTTTGATCGGGTCTGGCACGGCGTCGAGCTGGTGTTTTTTGGTCTGCTTGCAGTGTGCTGTGGGATGTTGGGCGCCGCTACCTCCCATCTAAACTATGTGTGGAGCTCTTGGCGCCGCCAAAGTCTGTTCAAGACAGTGCCCCCAGTGGCTCAAGTAGCTCTTGTCAGCCTTGTCAGTGCTATTCTGTGCACGACAGACCTGCTCAAGCGACCTCACGAGCTGCTCCTGAGAGACCTCTTTCAAGAGTGCAAAATCTACCACACTTCGGGACTATGCGACTCGGACCGTGCATCATTAGTATGGAAACTGATTTACTGCGCACTGGTGTCGTTTACTCTCTCAATCATCACCTATGGTATTGCGGTTCCCGCCGGGATCATCCTGCCCGTGCTCCTTACTGGGGGTATATTTGGCCGCATTTTTGGCATTGGTATGCAAAACTTTGCCAACTCGTGGTCATCCATCTTGAGCACCTCATTTTGTCCGGCCGAAACAGAGTGCATCACCCCGGGCGTCTATGCGCTCGTAGGCGCCGCAGCAGCTCTGACTGGCGCCACTAAACTGACGGTAGCGTCTGTTGTACTGGTATTTGAAATGACTGGCGCTCTGTCGTACGTTGTGCCCATTATGATTGGTGCGATGGTTGCAAAATGGGTCTCGGACGGGCTCGGCGTGCCGAGCGTCTACGATCAATGGGCTCGGTTGGAAAATTACCCGCAGCTGCCACTCAGTGAGGGCAAGCCCAAACCAAACGTGCAAGCACTCGATGTCATGAAGCCAGCACAGCAACTCCATGTGGCACGGCTCAGCGATAGCACTGCCCAGCTTTACAAACTACTCAAGCGCAACGTGTACGGGTTTCCGGTTTTGAACCAAGCCAACCAGCTGGTCGGGTTCATCTCGAGAGCCCGGCTAGGCCGTATTCTCCCCAAAGACGAGCTAGAGGCGGTCGACTTGGAACAAGTGCTCAACTCGGCGGATTTGTATTTTTTGAGCTCGAGAGCGTCTCTGGCTATGCTTAAAAACTACATGGTACAGCTTGGTATGCATACCTTGCTCCTTGTGGACAAGAGCGAGCTTCAGGGCCTCATCACCCAAGCCGATCTGGTTCGCATTTTGAGCGATCGCAAGGACGGGCCCCCACTTTTACATCGCGAGATCAGCTACAGGCAATCACTGGATAGAGAATTACCGGAGCTTTAGGCTGTTGAATTCACCCACAAGCGTGTCCATCGAGCACGATAGGTGCCTTCGGCAGTGCTTGGCTGTTTTTGTGTCTGACTGCAGCTCTTCCAGTGCCTTTTGGATGCCGCTTGATAGGTTGCGCGAGTCGAATAGATCGGCGTGCTTTTGGATCACGTCCATCACTTTCCAGGGCTGTTTTGGGCACACCCTTAGAGACCCCCAGATCAGCGCGGCAACAAAATCGCTATTGTCGAGACGGACAACTTGCCCAAAGTCCCGCTTGTGCTGGGCGCCAATCAGGGTCAAAACGCGGTCAAACACCTCAAACAGTTGGCGGCGTTTATAAATAGTGCAGGCGTTTGCCCGATGCAAAAAATAAATAGAAACGTCGAGCGGAGGCGAAACAAGACGCTCGTAGTCGTTCAAGAGCCCGCTCCAACACAGAGCCTTCATACTTGAGACATTCACAGGGACTTTGAGCTGGAGCATCTCGTCGTGGAGGGCCCAGTCGCGGGTAGCATACAGGGCCAGGTTCCACAGTAGAGGGTGTGCTGTCTTTTTGATGTCCCCGAGATATGGTTTTGCCAAACGAGAAGCCTTGCCCGGGCCTCGCTCTGCCAGGCCACGCATCAACCCCACTAGCAGTCTGAAATGCTGGGTCTCGGGCACGCGAGTCTTGGTCGACTCAAACAGTCTGTGTAAATCAGCAGGATTGTCCCGCGCGCAGCATCTCATGAGGGCACTATAATTATGCGCGTGCCCTGCCTTGAGGTTGTAGTGGGCCAAGGGCAGTGTGTGCGGCTCTGGGGCGGGCACCTCGATGTTGTGCGCGCGAATCTTGTCGCCACAATGGTGGGCAAGTATGCGCAATAGCTGTGGGCTGGCACAAGCCAAGCCCTTGGGGCTGGCAATCACTGCGTCCAGGTACCGGTCCAAATCGCTCGACGAGAACCCCTTGACAATACTCAGAGTATCTTGAGTATGCGCTACGACCCCTCTTTGAGCCAACGCAATCAATAGATTGGGCGAGCAGGGCAGCCGTGCCAGCGGCTCCAACAAATCTCGTAGCACCTGCACGGGCAGGTTTGCAATTACAGAGCCAAAACTCTTGTCGGAAACCACTCGAGGCCCCAGGCTCTTGAGAACGGCAGACGCCGGCGGAGGGCCCAAACGCTGGCCGAGGTGGTCAAGGGCAGGACCCAGGGTGGCTTCGGTGCTCTTGCCGAGAGCGTCCAGGGCGGCAGACCATATTTGCGGGGCGTTTTGCCGATGCGACTGCTGCACAACATCCAGAATGCGCATGTCGCGGCCGCCCTCGAGGGTCTCGCTCCACAGACTCGTCAATCGTTTTTGAGACTGCGGGGTCATTTTCGAGTTGAGAATGTCCAACACGCGAGTGATTTCCGGCTTGGTTTTCAGCGACGACCACAGTTCAGCGTAGTGATCTGAAAACCATCGCACAGAGGTTCGCATAAAATTTGAGCTCAGATTGTAATCTCGAAAAGCTCAGATTGTAATCTCAAAAAATCTCAGATTACAAGCAGATTAAGCACAGAGCTCAAAGCTCAGATTAAAAGCAGATTAAAAGCAGATACAGCTCAGCTCTCCCCAGTCTACGTAGATAAATATTACATCTTTTCGTTTTCGGGCTTCCACGAGCCAGAAAAGTGATGCTTCACATAGGCCATAGGATCGGTCTCTGCCTGCGAGCCCATGGTGCCCACGCCCGGGGAGAACGAAGTGATGGGTAGCACCATAACGTCGCCAACCTGGACGGGCTGGGTGAGCCCGGTCAGGGACTCCCAGGTGATGGGGCTCTGGCCCTCTTGCACAAAGTCCTGAAAGTGGTTAAACACCGAGTCGGTCCAGATGCCAGGGCCGGTCCAGTCCATGATATTTGTACCGCGCGAGGACGCGGTCATCTCGAGCGTGCCCTGCTTTTTCCGCTCCAGAGTGGTCTCTGTGATGTTGGCAATAATGTCGCCGAGTGCGGGGTGGCCGGGTTTGGCCTGGATCGTCCACTGGCAGAGCTGGATGCGGCGCGCGTACCAGTCGGCCCAGTCCGGCCGATCCGGGTCTGCCTCGATGCCAACTACAAGCCCAATCTCATTCGACTTGATATTGCCCGGCATCCACACCGGGATGGGCTTGAGGCACTCGGTGTCGGCATCACTGTACACACCGCCGCGAGCAAACAAAATCAGGTAGCGGAAAAAGTCTGCCTTGAGAATCGGCTCGGGCATCGCCATATACGCCTCAACAACAGCCGGAACGTTCATGTACAGGTGGCGAATCACCAGCTGGCTGAGTTTATCGGACATGACCTCGTGCACGAACCCAGCGTTGCGCTGACGCCACGTTTCCATGAGATCTCTGACGTTGCGGTCAATGTCGCTGTCGTCGTAGTTGTTTTTGTACGTCTGCCACACGTATGCGGGGAACTTCTCGCGCCGGTTGTAGGGGTACTGGAAGTGGAGCTGTTGGCGCACACCTGCCGACTCGGGGAGCCTACGCAGCTGCTGGATCTGCTTTTCGAGAATGCGCTTCTCTGTGCGCATCTTGCGGAGCTCCTTGTCCTGTTTGGAGGCGCGACTATCTGCCGTTCGCTGCCACTCCTTGAGAGCCGAGTCCACGTTCCGCTCGGCCTGGATGATGCGCTGCTCCAAGTCCTTGTTGCGGAAAACAGAGGTATCCAGCCGTCCAGTGCCTCCAAACAACAGGAAAAGGATCACAACCGCGGTCGCGACGAGGGCACCACGTCGAAATGTGAGCATGACAAACGTCAAAGGGTGGATGGGTTTATGTTTAGAGAAATCAAAAAAGGGTGGATGTTTACAGGTTGATGTTTAGGTTGATAGTTAACAGGTTGATAATAGAGAAGATGGGTTTGGAAGAAGAGGAAGAAGAACAGCTTTAGGCCAAGTAAAGCAATAGGGAATGGTAAATAGAGCACAGGCGGTGATACAACTCTTCCCGACACGATTCTGCATTGGGCCTTGCTACATATCGCCAAGCCCCGTACGAGTGATCATTGCAATCACTGCAGACTCAACCGCCTCAAGCATCTCTGGTGACAGCGAACCTGGGTCAAAAAAATCGCCTGCCATCATACAGCTAACAAGGATGTCTGCGTCTTTGAGCGCGTCAGGGTGGAGATCCCTCATACTAACGCCTGACCATTGCGCAAGCATATCGGGATTGATCAGAAACGCCCGCGAGACAAATTGGGCTGCCTTGATGTTTTTGTTGCAAGCCAATTGCACAAACTCAAGATCGCCGCGGAGCTCCATTGAGCAGTACTCAAGCATGAGCCCATTCCTCTGTATAGCAAGTCGAGCTAGTTCCCTGCCTCCACGAACAGAGCGGCCCCCAAACATAAACATCTTGGGCTCGTGCTCAATGGCCAAGCGAGCTAGCCCGTGATCGTCACGGAGCTCGTCCCCCAGATACCTGAATGCGCACGGGTCAATTACCAGGTTTTGACGCCAAAACCCAACATCGTCAAAGTATTCAGTAGCGAGCAGGAGGGGCTGTTCCAGGTACTTTAGCACTGCAGCTGCAACGTAGGGGTTGGCCATTCGAAAAGTGTAATTGCCAAAGACGTCCCCTGTTTTGGGGTGGCCAGGGTGGCTGCGCCTGAACGCCAAGCAGCTGGCAAAGATCCAGGGCTCGTTGACGGGGGCCGGGGGGCCACCCTCCTGCTCAGGGTTGTCGAAGCACTCTTGCGCATCGGCAAGAGCTTGAGGCGACTGGAACTGCGATTCCAGGTACGCGGCAAACTCTTGTCCACTTGGAAAAAAGGTGCTGAGCTCCACACAGGGCGAGACGAGGTTGTAGTAGGCAGCAGTGCACGACGGCATGCGATTGTACACATACTCCCAGACCGTTGCGTGAGTGTTTTGATCCATGATACCGGAGGGCCATGTGCGCTATTTATACTGTGCGGGTCTGGCCCACCGGGGTACTCGACTCGGGTGGGGGTTCAAGTAGTACTTTTAAAAGCATTAAATATAGAAAATTTAGGCTTTGGCGCAATTCAGGGGGACCACAACGGTCGAAGCGGGTCTCAGCGGGACGCAGTGCAAAGTGGGACGTGGTGCAGGAGGTGTGGGACGGTGCAGGTACCAAGTCAAATGTGCAGGAACTGAGCTTCAAGTGCAGGAACCGAGCATAAAGTGCAGGAACCAAGCATTAAGTGCACACACCAAAAGAAATTTATATACCAAGAGAAAAGTAACGTCCAGACTCCATCCTAACTTGGGTCATCATCAAAATTCAACCCGCTGGAGCAGACCAGAATCCACTTTGAGTACTATATTACGCTGATCTAGTCTATTTAATGGCTACCTTGAGCGAAAGGTCATGATGCAGGCACACCAAGTAATACAATCACTACACAGCCTCTTTCTCCACTCAAAGCAGTCAAGCCCTCGTTCAGTCTACACTTTCTCCCTCGCGAGCTTTGCGGAAACGTGCAAACGCTCACCCATGCCGTCAATCAGCCCTAACCCATCCCTAACCCGTGTTTACCATGTGGAGACGGCCCATAATGCCATAGGCCACGGCTTTCAACAACACTCTGACTCTACTATCGCCCTATACTCTCTTTCTCCACTGGAACACCCCTGCTCTCCCCCCTACCCCCTTCCACCACGTGACCTTATCTATGCAGCTTGCATAGCCGTCGTCAAGTTAGCCACCACCACATGCAGAACGGCAACGGTCAAGATGCCGAGTCCCTTAGCCTAGCGCAGGCTGGGTCGCCGAGCGTTCGCCGAAACTTGTACGAGGGGTCGCAGCAAAGCCGCGTTAACCCCGATTTATCGGTAGAACTTCTCTCCATCCGCGAGGAGAGCGTTATATTGAGCTCGCGCGCGCTGCGAGAGGGAATTTCCAGCGATGATGAAGAGTCCTCGCTCAAGGAAGACTCGAGAGAAGCTTCGCCCCGTCTTGAAGAGACCACTCCGCTGCTGCTGGAGCCGCAAACCTCGCATCGGTCATTTCACGAGAAAAACGAGCCCAGTGCCATCCGCGAAATCATGAATGAGCTCAGTGTCAAGAGCGTGCTGCACTACCTGCCTTCAGTTTTGGTTGGAACGCTCCTCAATGTACTGGACGGCCTTTCATATGGTATGATCATGTTCCCGCTCGGGTCGGCCATGTTTGCTGGTCTCGAGGCCGCAGGCCTGTCGATGTTTTACGTTTCTACTGTTGTTTCGCAGCTTGTTTACGCGCTGGGTGGCTCGGGGTTCAAAAGCGCAGTGGGCAGTGAGATGATTGAAATTGTCCCGTTTTTCCACTCTATTGCACTGACTATTGCCGCTTCGCTCGACGGCTGCGAGCGCGACGAGGTCCTCGCAACCACAATCACCGCTTTTGCCCTCAGTTCGATCGTCACAGGACTGGTGTTTCTGCTGTTGGGATACCTGCGTCTCGGCACGATTGCCGCCTTTTTCCCGCGCCACATTCTAGTTGGCTGCATCGGCGGCGTTGGGTTTTTCCTAGTTGCCACGGCCATTGAGGTCTCGGCCCGGCTCACCGATGGGCTCGAGTACAACCTGACCACGCTCAAGTTTTTGCTCGAGTGGGACGTGTTTTGCCGCTGGTTCATTTGTGTTGCGCTTGCAGCGGTGCTGTGCGTGATGGAACGCCGCTACCACCACCCGCTAATGATCCCCGGGATCCTGGGGCTGGCGTTTGCCTGTGTGTACCTGGTGATTTTGGCTATCCCACGCTTCAGCCTGCAAGAGAGCCGCGATGCGGGCTGGCTCTTTCCTGCTCAAGAGGCCAGCGAGCCTTGGTTTGAGTTTTACAGCATGTACAAGCTCAACAAGGTGCACTGGCTCAACCTGCTCGAGACTCTGCCGGCGATGCTCGCCCTGACGTTCTTTGGACTCATCCATGTGCCCATTAACGTACCTGCACTCGCGGCAGCCACTAAAAACGACAACATCAACGTCAACCAGGAGCTGTTTGCCCACGGCGTCTCCAACATGCTCAGTGGTGCGCTCGGCTCGATCCAAAACTATGTCGTCTACACAAACTCGGTCATGTTTATCCGGAGTGGTGGCGATAGCAGGTTGTCTAACATTCTGCTGGCAATTGCCACCGCCGGCGTCATGGTGGTGGGCCCCGCGTCCATTGGGTATATCCCCGTACTTGTGGTGGCCTCACTGATGTTTATGATGGGCTTTGATCTCATGTGCGAGGCTCTTGTTGATACTGTGGGCAAGGTAGACTTTTTGGAGTATACCACGATCCTCGCCATTGTTCTCACCATGGGCATGTACGACTTTGTGGTTGGCATCATTGTAGGCATTATTTTGGCCTGCCTCAGCTTCATTCTCAGCACTTCGCGCTCGAGCTGCATCCGGTCGACGGTGACGGGCACCACCGCACGCTCCACCGTCAACCGCAGCCTTCCACTACAACGGTTTCTCAACCGGGTGGGGTCGCAAATGTACATCATCAAGCTGCAGGGTCCGCTGTTCTTTGGTACCAATGTACAGTTTGAGAATGAGTGCCGCAAGGTTGTTGAGGCAAAGACAAAGACGCGCTACCTGATCATTGATCTGCACTGGGTGACCTACATTGACTTTTGCTCGGCCGATAGCTTCCAGATGATCAAACGGCTGAGCGATGCCAACGGTGTGCAGCTGATTCTGAGCGGTGCCACCCAGTCGGGCTCGATTGTGCGTGGCTTGAGGGCGGTCGACCTGGTCCAGGAGGACCCCGACAGTCCCAGCAGCGTGCGGCTTTTCCCATCGCTCAACTCGACCCTCGAGTACTGCGAGAACCTGTTTTTGACCGAGTACTACTCGCACAGGGCGCGCATCAGCAAGGCCACGCCGCAGCAGCAGCACATTGCCGCGCCACGCCGCAGCAGGCTCAGCTCCAATAGTGGCGCGTCGCCGTTCGGCACCACCCCTCGCGCAAACAACCTGCGCATGGCCGCCATGAGCTCGGCCGCAGAGGAGAACCAGGTGCAGGCCAAGTGGGCTCGAATGAGCCAGCCCATGCCGCTGCTGATGCAGGTGATTGAGGACGTTGGCGAAACCATCGACCAGGACATGTGCTTCAAGCTGAGCAAATTGTTTGTGGAGCGCAGCTTCATTGCCGGCGAGGAGGTCCTCGTGATGGACAAAAACAACAGCGGGTTCTGCCTAGTAGAGACAGGCGTGCTCCGCACCGAGTTTAGGGGGTACGACCACCTGCACGAAACAATGTTGGCAGGCACAGCATTCGGCACCCCGACCGGCACGCCAGGGCTCGCCTACCGTATGGTGGCAGAGGCCCCTGCCAAGGTGTGGTTCTTGAGCAGCGAGAACTACCAGGTTTTGACCAAGAGTGACCCGCAGCTCGCAAACAAACTTCTCGTAGTCGCCTCCAATGTGCAAGGATCGCGGTTCCAAACGCTTATTTCGTACCTGCACATTTGCTCCGAGTGAGCTATTTATTTTACAACATAATAGACAAGTATAGCGAGAAGCACCGCCATCACCGCCATCATCAGCCGGTAATAAGTGGTCTGCGCCCTCTGCTGGTCTGCGCGCAGGGCGACTTGGTCGCTGAGCCGCGAGTTGAGGGTCTCGAGCTCTGAGGTGTCCTGCTCTAGCCGGAGTCTTGCCGCGGCCAGCCGCTGCCTGAGTCCATCAATGTCGCGCGGGGTTTGCAGCCATCGCGTCAGTTTGTCGAGGCTCGCATCAATCTCGGACGAGGTGCTGTCCATCTGGTCGGCAAATGCCTGCACAGAGTTTCGCACGTCGCTATGCAGTGTCTCGAGCTCGTTGACCTTTTTACCCAAAAGCCCAACCGATTTTTCGAGCTCCACCTCCAATTGGCCAAACCGTGGAGCGAGATCCGTGCGGAGATTGTAGCTGAGGGCATGCACCCGTGCCACGAGCATATCCTGCATGGATTTCTGGTCGCTAGCCGACCCGCGGCGTAGCCTCATTGGCTTTTTGTACTGAAACGCAGTCAACAGCGGATTTTGCCGCTTGGAATTGTCCTTGGCCGGTATCTCTTGGTGCCATGACATATCGTCTCAAAAGCGCTAAAGCTAAACTACTCCGCCGGTTCCAACCGCGTGCTCCCACCCCGTTTGGCGCACCAGGATGTGAAAATGCTCGAGAGAGGGCACGCTCTGCAGCGACACGGTATTTTTGAACCACATGATATTCTCGGCGTCAATTGATGGGAAAGTTGCCCGGATGAACCGCTCGATCCTCTCGCGCATCGCCTCGGTGGGCTGCTCGTCGACGCACTCGCACCGCACCTTGGACCACACAACCAGGTGGTGGATTTCAGGGGTGAAGTAGTATGGAAAGTCGTTTTCGAGGATCTTTAGGTCCCGTGAGCTCTGCAAAAACCCATTTGCAGAGTCCAACTCGTCCTTCCAACCGAGCTTTTTGTCGCGAATGAAGTTGGCAGTCGAGCCAGACACCTGCTCAAAGTGCTTCTTTGCGTCGAGGTACTCGCGCAGCTGCTGGGGGGATCGCCTAAACAATGTCAAATCGCCCCCTCGTGCAATCTCGAGGCTCTCCTGCCAGTCCATGGGCTCGACGTGCGTGGCCTCGAGGAGCTGCTGGTCGCGTGCACTTGTCATCAAATTTCACCCCCACAACTGCGCCTGCACAACGCGCCACAACGCGCCTGGGGATGCATAATTAAAAAGAGTCTGGGTCGTCACGTGATCATATGCGTCAATTTTTGGCAAATTGGTAAAGATGCATCAGAGTTGGGAGTTTGTGCAAGTTGGTTTTGCGTGGATTACAGGGTGCCACAGCATGATTTGTTGCGGTTTTGCCCAAATTCGTAGTTGCTCAAGCCTCCCTCTTTTGCGGTTTTGCGTAATTTTTATAGCCTGTCACCCATGCAGCCAGTATGCAGGGAATTTGAAATGCTTACCGCACCCTGCATGCTCAAACGCACTTAAAGTAACTCGCCTAAGACCAATTCTGTAATGGCAAAGTCAAAGTCGAGCCTCTCGAGTTCGAGCTCGGCTTCGGATGTCAAGCTCGCCAAACCCCAAATTGAATCATTCACAAAGCAGGATCCATATGCCAATGTCCCCGATGCAGAGGCCCAGGTGCTGAAAGCACAAACACAAAAGGTCGAGGCAAAGGCCAATGTGCTTACTTTGTACCGCTACGCCACACCATTTGATGTTTTTCTACTGGTTGTTGCCTTCTTTTTTGCTATTGTGTCTGGCGCCGCCCTGCCGATGTTTACTCTGGTAGTTGGCTCGCTCACAGACAATTTCCGCGATATGGTTACCGGGTCTTCAGACGGCGCCGCATTTCAACACACCGTCAACCACAACTGCCTTTATTTTGTGTACATTGGCGTGGGTATTATGGTCTCGTCTTTTATCCAGGCTTTTCTGTTCAACAATCGAGGCCAAGTGATTGCTGGCCGCTGGCGCAAGGCCTACCTGAGTGCTGCTATTCGCCAAAACATTGGCTACTTTGACTACTTGGGAGCAGGCAGTGTGAGCACCCGTATCACCAATGATACCTCAAGTGTGCAAGCAGCCATCAGCGATAAGGTCGGGCAGGTGATCAAGGCCGTCGCCACTTTTGTTGCTGCCTTTGCCATCGCGCTCAGTATGCAGTGGCGCCTCGCCCTTATTGGCTTTTCTGCAATTGTGTATTTCGTGGTCATGGTGGCCGGAAATGGAGCCATGTTTGGCAAATTTGTTGGCAAGTCCATGGGTATCTATGCTCAGGGCTCGAATATTGCCGAGGAGTCGTTCAGCGCCGCGCGCAATTCTATTGCGCTGGGCGCCCAGGTCGCCCTCGCCGAAAAGTTTGACGTCTTTCTCAGGCAGTGCCGCAAGACCATGGGCCGCGGCGGGCTACACATGTCAATCATGATTGCGTGTATGTGGTCTGTTTTGGGGTTCCTGTACGCCCTCATCCTATGGGAAGGCTCGCGCATGATCAAGAGCGGCGACTCTTCGGTGGGCCACATTGTCACCGTCATGATCTCCACGCTCCTCTCCATGTTCAATTTGGGAGCTCTTGCCCCGCAGATTCGCAGCCTCGTGAGCGGATTTGCCGCTGCCAAAAACCTCATTGAAACAATTGACCGCAAACCTGTTATTAGCACTGATGCTCGCGGTGCCACTTTGGACACTATTTCTGGTGATATCGAGCTCCAAAATGTCAAGTTCCGCTACCCGTCACGGCCTGATGTCCTTGTTTTGCCCGACATGTCGCTAAAAATCGCGGCCGGACAGACAGTGGCTCTTGTCGGTGCCTCCGGTTCAGGCAAGAGTACAATTATCGGCTTGCTTGAGCGCTTTTACTCTCCTTTGAGTGGCAAGGTCACTCTTGATGGTCACAATATCGAGGAGTTTGACCTCAGGTGGCTCCGGCAGCAAATCGGCCTCGTGTCGCAGGAGCCCACTCTATTCGCAGACACCATCACCGAGAATATTGCCTATGGACTTATTGGTACCAGCTACGAGCACGTAGACCCAGAGAAGAAGTATGAGCTCATTGTTGAGGCTTGCAAACAGGCAAACGCCTGGGACTTTATCCAAACCTTGGACCAGGGCCTCGAAACTAATGTTGGCGACAGAGGCTTTTTGCTCAGTGGCGGACAAAAGCAGCGTATTGCAATTGCTCGCGCTATTGTCTCCAATCCTCGTATCTTGCTGCTTGATGAAGCCACCTCGGCACTAGACACAAAGAGCGAGGGCATCGTGCAGGAGGCTTTGGACCGCGCCTCCCATGGACGCACCACTATTGTTATTGCGCACCGTCTTTCCACCATCAAGAACGCCGATAATATCGTGGTCATGTCCAAGGGCGTTGTGCTTGAGCAGGGAACTCACCATGAGCTTTTGGTAGCTCGCGGAACCTATGCCCGCCTGGTTGAAATGCAGCAATTGAACATTCAAGGCCAAGTTGCCCAAAAGACCGAGATTAGGGAGGACCAATTTATCGAGGAGGACGACACCTTTGTACCGCCCCCCATTGCAGGGATGGAGGAGTCCAAACCAGGACTATTGGAGATTGTCAGACTGCTATGGCGCCTCAACAAGAACGAGCAATTCATGATCATCGCGGCCGGCACCCTGAGTATCTTTATCGGCTATGCTCAGATTGGCTATTCGATGCTAATCGGTAAAACCGTGCAGAGCGTCATGGTCGATCCTAGCCAGTATGATCACATGCGTCGCGAGGTAAACATGACCACCGGTTTCTTTTTTATGGTTGGGATGATCCAGCTGATTGGAGGTTTTGCCATTATGCGCTGCCTTACATCCTCGAGCGAGCACCTGCTGCGCAATGTGCGACTTGCACTTTTCAAGCAAATCATGCGCATGGACATTTCCTTCTTTGACCACGAAAAGAACTCGGCTGGTGCGCTCGTGGCTATTCTCGCTCGTGACGGAAAGGCCATCGAGGGTTTGGGCGGTGCTACTATTGGCCAAATTTTGCAATGCTGCGTTACGGTGTTTGGAGGTATCATTACGGGAATCATCTTCAACTGGAGGCTCGGTCTTGTCGGAATGGCGTGCGTGCCCGTTATTCTCATCACTGGCTTTTTCCGCCTGCGAATTCTTAACAAACTCGAGGAACGGTCTGATGGAGTATTTGAAAAGTCGGGTAGCCTTGCCAGTTCCTTCACCAACGCTGTGCGCACCATTCAAAGCCTTACTCGTGAGAACCAAGTATGCGACGAGTACAACACCCTTATTGACGCTCAGGTCCGCGATTCTATCGTGCCTACCTTCAACGCCGCCGCGATCTTTGGCATCTCCGAGGGCTGCGTGCCGTTTATCCTCGCACTCATTTGGTGGTACGGCTCTACACTGCTGCGCGACCATAAGGTCTCTGTTTTCCACTACTATGTTGTGTTTTTGGGTACTGTGATCGGGTCAAACTCTGCTGTGCAGTTCTTCAACTATGCACCTGATTTAGGCAAGGCAAAGGCTGCCTCTGGCAACGTGTTGCGTATGCTCAATGCCAAGCCGCTGATTGATACTGAATCTGACCAGGGGCAACATGTTGATTCTGTGCAAGGTACTATTGAATTCCGCAACGTCCAGTTCCGCTACCCCACCCGCCCGCAGGTCCCCGTGCTGCGCGATGTTAGTTTCACAGTCGAGGCTGGTCAGAGCGTAGCGCTCGTTGGCGCCAGTGGATGCGGCAAGTCGACCTCCATCGGACTGGCCGAGCGGTTTTACGACCCAGACTCTGGTAGCGTGTTGCTCGATGGCGTCGATCTGCGTGAGTACAATGTGAACTCGCTGCGCTCCCACATTGCCCTTGTTCAACAGGAGCCTACACTTTACAGTGGCACCATCAGGGAAAATATTTTGCTTGGGTGGCCCGGCGATACCTCCGAGGTTACACAAGCTATGCTCGAGTCTGTGTGCGCTCAGGCCAACATCCACGAGTTTATCATGTCGCTCCCCGATGGCTATGATACAGACGTTGGTGGCAAGGGCGTGCTG
>JAKTZS010000080.1:0-21962 GCA_030562575.1 Wickerhamiella parazyma
CGCTGTCAGAGCGAAACACGGCTCTAAATAATTGGTTTACCTGAGAGAGTTTGAGATATATCTCAGGGGTTGGGTCCTCAATTCTTTCCAAAAGAGCTTGCAATCCTTGATAACTCAACATTATCGAATGTGCGGGCTAGATAGATGCGTCCATGCAGTGCACACTGACTCATGTGGGGTTTCTGCTCCTTGTGAGCTCACCTGCAATTTGTTAGATTCGGTGGGCTGTTAATGCTAAAATTGAAGAAGTATGCCAGCTTTGGCTATCAACTTGCCAAAATGGAATCACGTGTATCGTATCAATCCTAGCAGAGCGTGGAACCCGATGCCTTTATCATTAGCGTAACGTATAGGATACAGGGTCGTAAGCGAGACGTAATAACAACGCTCGCGTACTTCAGACTGCAAATATTCATAATTGGTTCGAAATATGATACTAACGACTCTCTACATACATGCCAAGGCATGTTACCCCGCTAACGAGGTCAACCCGGGCGTTGTATACGCTGTGGGTTGTTTTGAAACTCTGAATTTATCCGGAATTCCACTGTTGAGCTCTTTGGCTCAATGTATCGGTCGGTACGACCGTGAAAAGGGGGCTCTCGCCCCCTTTTGTGAGCACATCACCAAGCTTTAACGCTCAATGCCACCCATTGATCCTCGGATCTGGTCCAAAGACACCGCAAGAGTTGGCATTTGCGCCAACAGCGTGCGGTAGGCTGTGATGGAGTTAAGCCTCCAAAAGTACTCGATGTAGAAATATGAGTATCAAAATTCGAACAAATAACCAGTGTGCGGGTCACGACTATATAGTCCAGGTGAGACAAAGAGCTTTTTAGCGATTAAACAGGTCAGACAAGGGTTATGAGACATTTGGTTGAGACGGGCAAGCAAGACGCAAGCATGACCAAAATGTGCTAATGTTGTTACTATGGTGCGCTATTTCTTGTCTCTGGTCTGCTCAAACCGGCGGAGTTGGTATTGTCGTGTAAACAACGTGCACCCACTCACATACATTAATTAGGCCTGCTAAACGAGCGACCCAATGGTTTTCTGAATCTTTCACTACATTTAATTAACGATAACCCTGCATAACATGCGCATGCAAAATTTCTCGGTGGGGGTGGCCACCAGACCACCCCACATGGCTGCCGCAAGCGTGTTCCCACGATTGAGGCGATGCGGTGGAGCCGGAGTTTAAACCAGCAGCACCTTTAGCAGCCGACGATCAGTGCCGGCCAAGCAAGCAAGTGTCTAGCACGAAAGTCAATCTGTGCTAGACTCTTGTGTAGATGTAGTAAAAGAATCGGGTGGATCACGAACGATAAGGATCGTAACTTATAGTCAATGTGAGACAAATAGATTTTTTGATTAAATAGCGGGCTATTGCGGTGAAAAATTTTCGGAATGGGCAGCAGAAGCAGAAACGAAATCCACAAGCTCGAGCAGCACGGGAGTTCGCAGCTCTAGTGCTCTATTTGTCTTTCTTGTCCATGTGTGCTACATATGGAATACCTGCTGCACTATCGCATAGATTGTGCACACCACTTGAGGTGCAATTAACGCTCCATTTTTGACTCGACTTTGATACTACATAACTCACTAATTGAGCCCAGGCTATAGGCGTGGACACAACTTATCGATGAAGGGGGCGCATTAGCGTAGCCGCCCTACAATCATTCTCCCAGAGGCACGGTTTTCGCGCCTGAAGGAAGCCATGGCCATTGGACTGATTTAATCCAATGGACCAATATGGTGCAGCTGGTTTTGGATACCAGCTACATCCTTTGGGGCAGTAAAAGTTTATCTTCAACTACCAGGGATCGTACGATCGAATTTGGTCCGACCGTAGGAGGATCGAACAGACGGTGGTAGGCACCGCCTGTATCAAAAAGTGGTAGCCGCGGAATATCCGGGAATACCACTTATCGAGCACGTAGTAGTCAAAGCCAAGTGGGGATTGACCCACAGTCGTCCAATTTATAGTCCGGATGAGACAAATAGATTTTCTAGCTAGGTGAGACTAATAGATTATAGCCAGGTGAGACTAATAGATTATAGCCAGATGAAACCATACGAGGATCGTACGCAGACAGCAAGGCCACGTTGGGCTAGCTCATTGTAGCCTTGGAGCCTACAGTTGCTATTGAGTTGGTTGAAGCATTTTGTCGCTAAGCTCAAATATATAGGATCTGATTCATATTCTCTGAAAGTGTGTAGAACCGAGGGTACGACACCCATAACCAAGTTCAATTGTCCCTCACACATACGACTACATAGCCCAAAAGGCGCTGCGCGCAATCTATTTTTTGGCTGGCGCTTTGCGGGGCTTGGCCGGAGCTTTTGCCTTTGCCTTTGGCTTGGCCTTGGGTTTTGCCTGCTTGATGTATTTGTCCTTGGCGAGCTCTGTCTCGAGACTGTTGGTCTCCTCGGGCTCGTCCTTGACCTCCATGTCGTCGTCTACAACATCATCGAGATCCGGGACATCTGCCTTTTTGGCCGCGGCCTTGGTGTCGACAAACTTCATAAACGGCACCGGGTGGCTAGACGTATTGTATTTGCGGGTAAAGGCGGTCTTGACTGCGGTGGGCACCGACTTGTACACTTGCTCGGGGGTCTGCTTGCCCACGCCTAGCTCCATCACGACATCAAAGTCTTCGCGAGTTAAATAGTAGGCATCCATAACCTCAATGACGTCGGCGATCGCGTCTGCACCGCGCTGCTTGAGCGGCGTCAGGAGCATCTCAACAAAGTCCATCAGGAATTCGCTGCGCAGTGTAAAAGTGCCTGCCCAGAGCTTGAGGCGAACGTGCGACTCGAGCTCCACCAGCAGCCGCTTGTACTTGCCGGCCTTGGAGTTGTTTCCGAGCCACGCACTAAACCCGAGCATGCCCGAGGTCTGGCCATTGATGTAAAACGAGGGCCGCACGCACGAGAGAATAGCGTGCAGGGGCATGAGCGACCACTGGGGCTGGCTGCCGTGGATGAACTTGTCGACGAGGTCGCCGTCACTGATGGACTCGGCGGCCTTGATGGCCTGCTTGAGGGGGTCGCCCTGGCGCGGCCGCGTCTTGAGATAGTTTTCCTGTACCATGAGCGGTGCAAATGCATAGTCGTTAAAGTAGAGCTCGATCTTTGAGTCGAGCGTGCCCTCGCGCCAAAGCGCGGGGTTGAGGTACTTTTGCACAATATCAAACGGCTTGAGCGCGCTCTCCTTTTGCCACGATTTGGAGAACTGCTGGCCCTGCGAGGCGCTCATGGATTTGTGGGTCGTGGCGTAGGTGCTCAGTAGGTTGAGGATCTGGCGGATATCGCTGCGGGTTTGAGCGACCAGCTGGTCGATGGTTGTACTGTCGATCTGCAGGTTTTCGGCGATTGCAATGCTCTGCAGCCGCTTGCGAATGCTGCCTGCCTCGGGCCGCCTGAAGGGGAGCTCAAAGCACACCTTGTCAAACGGGCGCATTTTGGGAAGCGTACGCTCGTTGCAAATCATAATTAGAGGCACATTGGTCTTGCGGGCAAACTGGGCCATCTGGCCAACGCCACCGCGATCGCCAGCACTCATACCGTCGACCTCGTCCATAATGATGCACATGGGCTTGCTGCTCTTTGACTTGCTAAGGAACCCGGCCAGACTGGTGTTGCTCAAGGTGGAGGCAACGCTCTCTTGCAGCAGTTTTTTGCTGCGCGTGTCGCTGGCGTTGTACTCAATGACATCAAACCCCTGCATCTGTGCGACGAGGTGGGCGGCGGTGGTTTTGCCAATTCCCGGGGCGCCATGGAGCATTGCGGCGCGAAACTCTGAGCCTTCCGACCCGGGCTTGAAGCCCGCCTTTTGACTTTTGCGCCAGTTGGACAGCCAGGTTGCAAGCTTTCTCACCACGCCGGGGTTACCGCAGATATCGTCCATAGATTTGGGAGCGTACCGTGAGGTCCATAGGTCTGTGCCTAGAGCACCGGTTGTGGAGGGCTTTGAAGGCTCAGAGTCTGAGACCATATCAATATCGATAATCTCGCGCTTGATGGTTGGCTTTTGTTCTTGCTTGACTTGCTTGGCCTGTTGTGCCTGAGCTTCTTGCTTGGCTTGAGCCTCCTTTTCCGCCTTGAACTGCTGCGCCTTGGCCTGGGCCTCGCGCTCGTCTCTGGCCTGGCGTTCCCTGGCCTTTTCTGCTGCCTCGCCCGAGCCGCCGCCCTCGGGCATTTCCTCAACGAGCTGCCTGAACCCGTCCTCGTTGATCACCTTGAGACCCTTTTCCTTGGCCTTGGCCAGCTTTGAAGGGCCCACGTCCGAGTCTCCAACGACCAATGCGCTGGTTTTGCCCGAGATGGAGGATGTGACCTTGGCGCCGTGCTGCTTGGCGAATTGCTCGAGGTATGAGCGATCGAATGTGGTAAAAACGCCAGTAAACACAAACGTGAGCCCTGCAAAGCAGTTTTCGGCCGCGCTCAGCGTGTGCGAGGACTGGGTATCATCCTGCTGCTTTTTTGCGTAGCTGAACTTGGACGCCGTGCTGAGGTCGTCGGTGTGCGCGTCTGGGATCGATTGGAGGATAGACGCGGCGTCTGTTTTGGGCCTCTTTGCGGGGGCGCCGAGATCAGAGCCAGCCCGTTTCATGTAAGATGGATGAGTTGGGGTTGCAATGTAGGGATACTGGGATGCTATGGTTGTGGGGTGGAAACGTGCTTGTGAGGTCACGTCTCACCCTAGATGCCTGCACCCTTTCCGATGCACCTGGATGCACCTGGATGCACCTGGATACCCTACACCCATGCCCTACACCCACGCCCACACCCATGCCCACAACCATGCCCACACCCAAATGCACCCTCCCCGTCTATATAAATTATGCAGTTAGAGCCCGGAACTCCTCCTCAAACACCTCGAGCTGGCCAAGACGCTTGCGCAGAGCGTTGTTCTGAGCAATCTCCTGGGCGAGCATCGCAAACGTCTGGGCACCGCCAGGGCTCAGTTTCTCGGCCTGCTGGGCAATATGCTGCACCTGCTGGCGCATGAGCACCTCAGATCCCATGAACCGCTTCACGAGATCGTCGCCCACCTGGCCGCTCTGCGACAGGCTGTTGAGGGGCGCCTTGGTCTCCTGGATCTTGAATGTGCGTGCGAGATCCTCGGCGGCCCACGCCATGAGGCTTGCCTTTTCGAGTTTGGCGTTGCGCGTGGTGCTCGCGGCCACGTGCTCATGGATGTCCTTGCCATAACTGTTTTCGTAAAATTGGGCAGTTTTTTGCAGCGCTAACTTCTTTTGGTGGTTGTAGTAGCGCGCGTACGCCAGCAGGGCGACCATAATGAAGCCCAAATAGGCCAGCGAGTACAGCGACGACATGACAAAGGGAGAAAGGGGCCCGCCGGCGCAGAGACATTAGACATTAGATAAATTAAACCGGGGGCAGAGGGGGAACGCGCTATGCAAAACAGTCGCAGGGATCGACCTCGGCGCGGCGCGTGAGCTGCGCGGGACCGCTCGGCGCGTACCACGGCAGCAGCTCGATGCTGGCGGCCGAGATGCGCGTGTCGCGTTTGCGTAGGCACATCTCGACGAGCTCCTTGAGGTGGAGCCACTCGGGCGGCGCATCTTTGACCTTGAACCACGCCCAGTCGTTGCGGGCGATGCGGTGCGAGGTGCGCACGACGCGACCGGACGTGGTGCGCGGCGGCGCGTCGAACGGGAGCCGGCCCTCGAGCAGCGCATAGACCAGCACGCCTAGCGCCCACACGTCGGTCTGCCGCCCATCGTAGGGCTGGCTCAAAATGATCTCGGGCGGGACATAGTCCTCGGAGCCGCAGCGCGTGGTCAACAGCGGCGCCGCGGGATCGATCCGCTTGGCGAGCCCGAGGTCGGTCAGGATTGCGATCGAGTGCGGCCAGGTTGCAGGGTCGATTTGCAGCAGCTCCTCAACGGGCAGGTCGATCAGCACGTTCTCAAGCTTGACGTCGCGGTGGACCACGTTGTTTTTGTGCAGGTACGCGAGTGCACCGACAATATCACGCACGATCCGCGTCACCAGAGCGGGGCCCAGCTCCGCCAGGTGGCCGGCACTCAGGTCAAACAGGTCGCCGCCCTTGAGGTACGGTAGCACGACCAGCGCGCGCTCCTGGTCGATGTTGAACGCATAAATATCAATCAGGCATGGGTGCCGCAGTGCGGTCACTAGCTCAATGTCGCGGCGGATGGCTTCCTCGAGCTGTGCGCGCTCGGTTGTGTTGGGCTCGCCGAGCAGCGTGATCTTGACCGCGACGCGCAGCTTTTGCGCGGCCGCGCGCTGCCGTGGCGCCACCTGTGAAAGGGTTGGCGTGGCCAGGATCACCTTGGAGAACGAGCCCTTGCCGAGCGCCTTTACTCTGTCCCAGGTCGTTTTCTTGAGAGAAGGAGTAAAGGCGATATAGACATCCTGCGTATCAAGGAACCGGTCGGCGGGCGCAGCTGCCGGCGAATGTGGCGCCGATGACCCGTAAAGCCCCGCGTGGGGCACCGTGTGCGCGCTCGATGCGATCGGTGTGTACATCCGCGCACGCTCCCTGCTGAGCTTGATCTTGCTGAACTGGCGCACAAACTCGCCCCTTTTGGGAATAACAATGTCCATGGACGGCGCCGGGGCGTACCGCGGCGGCGATGTGTAGATACTGCTAAAGGGAGCCGGCGTCCGGGCGCTGCTGGGCAGGCGCTGCAGCGGCGCGTGTGGGAGCCCCTGAAACGGCTCAAACTGCCCCGTATCGAGGCGGGGGCTCGGCAGGCTCGAGATATCCTCGTCCGGCGAGGTGTCCAGCGCCGATGTGTCGAGCACCAGCCGCTCAGACATTACAAAGAAACGAGGCAGGGCGGTGGTTTCCAGTGGGAGCCAGGGACGCAGAAATTGGGACACAGCGCGAATCGCGACCGACTTTTGCGTACTGGTTGCTCCCCCCCCTGGCTTCACATGACCTCGACGCGCATGCACCTCGAGCACCCCGACGCGTGATTACGCGTCGTTTCCATTTACCTGCATGAGCAAGTCGACGCCAAACCAAAAGAGTTTGCTGCACTTTTTCTCAAAATCGCCGACCCCGACGCGTCCCGCACGCAGGGACGGCAGCGAGACGCTCCCGACGCCGCAGCGCGGCCGGCACGAGCCCGCGTCGAGCCCAATCAAGCGCGCGATTGAGAGCGACGACAGTGATGAGGAGCGTGGACCAAAGTTGTCGCGTGTATCCAAGGTCTTGAGAGAAGTATCTTCCTGCTCAACGCCAGCACGCGTACGGGCAGAGTCAGAGGCACCTCAGGCAGAGTCAGAGGCACCACAGGCTCAGGCTCAGGAACTGGCACCTGTACCTGCACAAGCACCAGAACCTACACAAGCACCCAAACCCCAATTATCACCCTCTCCAACCCAATCTTCACCCCCCTCTCCTCCCTCCTCTCTAGCAAAGTTCAGCGCAGAGTCCTCATACACCGCTAAACCACGCACCCCCCTAAAACAAAAACTAAAACTCGAGGAGCCCGACGGCCGCTACAAGTGGATCCTCAACGCCAAGGACGCAGACGGCAACCCCGAAGGATCCCCCAACTACGACCCGCGCACAATCTACATCCCATCAAGCGCATGGGCCCAGTTCACCGCGTTTGAGAAGCAATATTGGGAGATAAAGGGCAAGCTCTGGGACACTATAGTGTTTTTCAAAAAGGGCAAATTCTACGAGCTCTACGAAAAGGACGCGCTCATCGGCCACGCCCAGTTTGACCTGCGCCTCGCCGGCGGCGGCAGGGCCAACATGCAGTGCGCAGGTATCCCTGAAATGAGCTTTGACTATTGGGCGTCGGCTTTCATCAACAAGGGCTACAAGGTCGCCAAGGTCGACCAAAAGGAGTCGGCGCTCGCCAAGGAGATGCGCGACACCACCGCTGGAAAGAAGGAGGAAAAGATCATCAAGCGCGAGCTCTCGTTTATTCTCACGGCCGGAACCCTGACTGATGAGGCCATGCTCGTTGACGACCTGAGCCAGTTTTGCTTGGCGGTCAAGCAGGTGGGCACCACGTTTGGCGTGGCGTTTGTCGACACGTCCACCGGCGCATTCAGCCTCTCATTGCTCGAGGATGAGTCTGACCTGCACAAGTTTGAGACGCTGGTGGCCCAGACGCGGCCTCGCGAGATCATCCACGCCCGCGGCGGCCTGTCGCGTTACGCCGAAAAGATCCTCAAAAACAACTCGTCGGTCGACACGCTGTGGAACATCGTCAAGGACGGCGAGGAGTTTTGGGACGAAAGCACTACTCGTTACGAGCTTGCGCGCGGCCAGTACTTTGGCGAGGACCTCGACAACCAGGCCTACCCGGCGGCGCTCCAGAAAGCCCACGGCTCGCCCGTGCTGCTGAGCGCCTTTGGCGGGCTGCTCTGGTACCTGAGGAGCCTCAAACTCGACACGCAATTGGTCTCTCTCGGCAACTTTTCCAGCTATGAGCCGGTGCAGCGCTCGGGGCCCATGGTGATTGATGGCCAGACCCTGCAGAACCTCGAGATTTTCGCAAACACCTTTGACCAAGGGACAGAAGGTACCCTGTTCAAGCTGCTCAACAAGTGTGTGACGCCGTTTGGCAAGCGCAGGCTCAAAACATGGGTCGCTCACCCGCTGCAGTCTGTTGATGAGATCCGCGCGCGGCAGCAGGCGGTAGAGCTCCTGCTCGAGCCGGAACTGCGCGAGTATATTGAAGCGCGGCTCAGTGGCATGGCCGACGTGGAGCGGCTCCTCAGCAGGGTGCACGCAGGGCGGCTGCCGGCCAAGGACTTTGTGCGCGTCATTACCGCTCTCAGTACCATGAACGACCTCAAGGGGTTCATTCCCAAGCATGCTGGCGGGCTGTTGGCGGAGATTTGCGCGCGCACGCCCGACGTGGACGAGCTCATTGCCGGGTGGGCGGGCGCGTTTGACCACGCCAAGGCGAGCCAGGGCACGCTCGTGCCCGAACCGGGCGTCGAGCCCGAGTTTGACGAGACCGCAAAGGCAATCAGCGACCTAGAGGCGGCCCTCGAATCGCACCTCAAGAGCTACCGCAACGAGTACAGCCTATCTGCGTGTTTCAAGGACAGCGGCAAGGAAATCTATCTGGTGGAGCTTCCGGCCAAGATCAAGGTGCCGGGCGACTGGCAGCAAATGGCCGCCACAAAGGCCGTCAAGCGGTACTGGTCACCTGAGGTGCGCACTCTGGTGCGGCAGCTCCAAGAGGCCAAGGAGACCCACAAGGTGGTGTGCGACAAGGTCCAGCTCAAGCTTTATGCCAAGTTTTCGCAAGAATACTCGAGCTGGATCGCCCTGACCTCGGCGTTTGCCGACATTGACTGCCTGCTGAGCCTGGCAAGGGTCGCGCAAAACATGGCGACGCGGTGCCTGCCCGAGTTTTTGGATAGTGACCGCGCGCAAGTCAGGTTTGAGCAGCTCGTGCACCCCTGCCAGCCCGAGTACATACCCAACACAGTGCAGTTGGGCGGCGACGTCGAGCGGATGAGCCTGTTGACGGGTGCCAACGCCGCGGGCAAGTCGACCGTGCTGCGGTCCACGGGGTGCGCAGTGATTATGGCCCAGATCGGGAGCTTTGTGTCGGCCGAGAGCGCGCAATTGACGGCGGTCGACCGCATCATGACGCGCCTCGGCGCCAACGACAACATCTTTGCCGGCAAGTCGACGTTCCACGTGGAGCTCGGCGAGACGCAGCGTATTTTGGACGAGGCCACCGCGCGCTCGCTGGTGGTGATTGATGAGCTCGGCCGCGGCGGCTCCTCGAGCGACGGGTTCGCCATCGCCGAGGGCACGCTGCACCACCTGGCGACGCACATTGGTTGCCTTGGGTTCTTTGCCACGCACTATGGCACCCTATACAACAGCTTTGCCATCCACCCTGAGGTCAAGGCCGAACGCATGGCGATTCTCGCCGAGCCCAACCAGCGCGAGGTGACGTTTTTGTACAAGCTCGAGAGCGGCCAGAGTCTGGGCAGTTTTGGCATGAACGTGGCCGCCATGTGTGGCGTGGACAGCAGTATCATTGCTGCCGCCGAAAAGGCAGCTCAAACCTATGAGCACACCCAGCGGTTGCACAAACTCGAGCAGGGGATGCCCATCGGCGTGCAGAGCGACTTTGCGTGGATGCAGCGCGACTCGCCCCATCAGGACGCGCTCAGAGTGATTGTTAGCATGGCAAATAGTCTGTAGATATTTATCGCACCTTTTAGAGAGCAGTTTTTTTGAGGTTGGCGCGCACACCCCACCTTTACCCCCACCACCCTCAACATGAAGCTCAAGCCCATCAGAGCGCTGTTTTTGGGCCCGCCCGGCGCTGGAAAGGGCACAATCACCAGCCGGCTGTGCCAGGACATCTCGGATATCTCGACCATCTCCTCGGGTGACGTCCTGCGCGGCCAGATTGCCAAAAAGTCCGCGATCGGTCTGGAGGCCGAGCAATTCGTGCGCCAGGGCAAACTCGTGCCCGACCAGGTCATGATTGGGCTGATACAAAACGTATTCAAGGAAAAGAACCTTGCAAACAGCTCGAGCTCGTGGATTTTGGACGGGTTCCCGCGTAACCAGACTCAGGCGCCTGAGCTCGACGCGAGCCTCGAGTACCCGCTAAACCTGGTGGTCCGACTCAATGTTCCAGAGGAGGTGATTCTCGATCGCATTTGCAACCGGTGGATCCACCCTAAAAGCGGCCGCGTGTACAATACCACATTCAACCCGCCCAAGGTGGCCGGGATAGACGACATCACCGGCGAGGCGCTGGTGCAGCGGGCCGATGATACGCCCGAGATCTTTAAAAAGCGGCTGAGGTCGTACATCAACGAGACTTTGCCGCTGCTGGACTATTATCGGTCTCGAGGCACGCTGGTTGAGTTTGCCGGCAGTTCCAGCAACGAGCTGTATCCGCAGATCCTTCAGTTTATCAAGGATAAGTTTCGCGCCGAGGTGAGCGCCAAGCTGTGAGCCGACATGTGTGGTACATGTGGTACATGTGGGACCATACCGATTTGGGAGCACCGCGATGCATGCATGGTTACGCGCGTCACATGTCGATGCGGTTACACCGTCACCCACCTCGCATATAAATACTCTAAAATGTTAGTGCGCAGCGGCCTCGCCGAATTTGCGCCAAAAGTCGCTCACGGCGCGGATCACGCCGCCGCGCCTCTCTATGCCGCTCATGGCGCTCTTGGGGATGCCCAGGTCGGTCACATGGCCCTTGGACTGCAGCGACGACAGGACGTGCTGCGGGATGCCGTACTCGGCGCTGACCTCCTCGGGCAGCAGCTGGTGGTGCAGGCGAGGGAACGCAATAATGTCGAGCAGCGACGTGCCGTAGCCATAGTAGCGCACAATCGCCTGGAACACTGCAGTGACGATGCGCGAGCCGCCTGACGCGCCAATCAGCAGCTCGGCCTCGCCATTGTCACAAATGATGGTTGGCACCATGCTCGAGAGCGGACGCTTGCCGGCGTGGACAAAGTTGTAGATACTGGGCGCCAGGTCAAAGTAGTTGCGCGTGTTGGGTAGCGAAAAGTCGTCCATCTGGCTGTTGAGGATGATGCCGGTCATGGGGTCGCACACCAAGTTGCCAAACGGCAGGTTGACGGTGGTGGTGATGGCGACGGCCATGCCCTGAGCGTCGAGCACGCTAAAGTGGGCTGTGCCCTTGGGGTCGTTGATCTCGTAGCTCGGGTGGTAGTCCTTCCACGACGGGAGGGTGCGCGAGTCGCTGATGTTTCCCAGCACGTTGTTTGTCCACTCTGCGCCGAGCATCTCGTCCATCTTGGGGTTGGACACGTACGCGGGGTCGCCCAGTTCGCTGCGCGCGGCGGCCATCCACTTCATGGTCTCAATGAGCCGCTGCGTGTCGACGGCGTCGAGATCGCGCGCCTCGTCGTCGAGCAGGTTCTGAATGACATTGAGGCCCATAATGAGGGCAGGCCCGCTCGATGGGGCCGGCGTCGTGTAGACGGTGCGGCCCATAAATGTGGTGTTGAGTGGCTTCTTCAGGACGACGCGATAGTCGGCAATGTCCTCGGCAGTGATGATCCCGCCCTGGCGCTGTGCGGCCTCGGCCAGGAACGGGGCGATCGGCCCGTAGGGGTCGTAAAAGGCGTTGGCGCCCTCGGTGGCAATCAGGTCGAGCGTGTCGGCGAAGCGCTCGCGCTTGAGCAGCTGCGGCAGCTCGCCCGTGAGCCCATCAGGCAGAAACCACTTCCAACCCTCCTGGTTGAGCAGTTCCACTCCGGGGTACGTCTTGAACAGGCCACTCTTGTGGTAGTACGAGATGATCTCGGGCGTGGCAAACCCCCTACGGTTGAGCTGGGCAACCGGGTGTACGAGGTCGTACCATGTAACGTTGCCCGAACCATAGAGCTTCCACATGGTCTCGAGGCCCCGCAGCTCGCCCGGAACGCCGGCAGCCAGGCCCCCGGCGGCGGCCCGTTGGTGGTTCCCGTCGTACATGTGCTTTGAGGCGCCGAGCGGGGCGGTTTCGCGCGCGTCCACCACAACGCCCCTACCGTCGGCGTCGCGGACATTAATAAACGCGCCGCCGCCGATCCCGCTGCTCTCAAAGTTGATGGAGCCGATGCAGAGGGCCACGGTGACTGCCGCGTCGGCGGCATTGCCGCCCTGCTTGAGGACATCGACGCCCATCTGCGAGCAGTGGGGCACGTCCGAGGCGACGGCGCCCAGCTTGCCCTCGTGCAGGTGGTTTTTGTTGGGCTTGAATGTGCCTGTGCGGAACGGCGAGACGGGCGGGATGCGCGCCATAAAGAGGATATTTCCGACTACGAAAGCGGTAAAGAAGGCCAGCACGATGACCAGCCGCTTATTTTTCCCGATCTGGCGCGACCATCTCGGAGGGTTATCTTGGCCCAGCTGGGGCATATGAGTAATGCAAGGCGGATAATGGCGTGCGGTGTTGGGTAGGAGGTAAGATAGGCCAAAGCCTCACGCTCTTTTTTTTTTTATTTTTGTGTTTTCCCCAAGTATCTGATTAGAGTAGAGCGTAATGCGAGCGTGAGGCTTATAGAGGTAGGAGGGTGAAATTAACAAAATTTGAAGAAATTAAAGCAAAATCGAAGAATGGAAAGGAGCTTTGTATTGAAAATTGGTCAAATTGACTCTTTTCCATGCTCATTTGTTACTCTAGTCCACAGCCCAACCCACTATTGCTTTATCTTATTCGTCTACCTCACCCATCTATCCCACCATCACCATCACCTCAACATCAACTTGTCAAAGCCCCACGTCAACAATAATGCATGACGCTCGCATTAACATATACATGCAATAGACCCCTCAGCCAGCCTACAAGAAAGCTTGAAACACCTGCTGCATTTGCATGCATCGCCCACTCTGGCCCCAAAAAAAAATGTCGCACCCTAAAACCGGCGCCCACGCGGCCCGCGGCCCGCGGCCCGCAGCACCACCGACCCCCAGCGCCCCAACGCGGCCCATCGGGCACACCACGCGTGCACAACCTCGGCGCTGGCCAGCGATTGGGCGCCCTTCGGGCTAGAAATATCCCAGGGCTGCCCTAACCCGCATGCAGGGTGCGATGAGTTTTAATTCTCTTGTGCGATACAAAGAAATTGTCGCGCGCGGGCAGCCGGGCGCGGCGCGCAGGAGATAATGCGAATTATTTTAATTATGCGGGCGACTGCGGGAGCCTGCGCGGGCCTGCGGGAGCCTACGCGAGCCTCGTGCGGGCCACTGCGGGCCGCTGTGGGCGCATCTCTAGCGCTTATCAGGTACGCCATAGGCCAATGCGCCGCGCGCGCCGAGATCCCGCGCGCGCGCGCAAGAAACGCCCCACACGCACCAGCCTCCAAGTGGCCCTTGTATGCAGTTTGTCATCGCAGCTCGGCCTTATGCACGCAGAGCTTATTAGCAAGCGATTTGCGTCTGAGGGCCCACACACCTAGATGGAAGAAACCAAGCAGGAGTCGACGCCCGAGTCGCCGACGTCGCACAAGCGCCTCATGGCGCGGAATCGCATGCGCAGGTATAGGGAGCGCCGGCGGGCCAAGCAGACGCAGGCCAACCCGCTCAATCTACCGTACTCGTCGAGCCCGCAGTACGAGTCGAGCCTCATAGCGCTGCCGACGCCGCCCGGGGTGTACCAGGGCGGTGCGCAGACGCACCCAGGGTATCCATTGCATTCGCATCTTGGGCTTGCCTCGGTCCAGCCGATTGAGGGCCACGCCCAGCGGCACGCGCTAGATGGGTCTGTGCCTGCGCCTGTGGCCCCGCAGGCGCAAGCCCAGGCACAGGCACAGGCTCAGGCACAGGTACAAGCTCAAGCACAGGCTCAGGCTCAGGCACAGGCACAAGCCCAAGCCCAAGCTCAGGCCCAGGCCCAAGCCCAGGCCCAAGCCCAAACCCAAACCCAAGCCCAAACCCAAGCACATACTCAGGCACAGACCCAAGCACAAGCGCATCCACACCCACACACACACCCGCACCCATCGCACACGCCAGGGCAGGCCCTACAACCAATGCACCCCATGGGCCTCGCGCTCGTGCACTGGGACTATGAGCACATGGACTCGATGATCCAGCCCCACGACAGGGCCGTGGCCGGCGGCCCTCCGGGGGGCCCGCCGGGGGGCCCGCCCATGCTTCGTCAGAACCAGCTGCCGCCGCCGCCGCCGCAAGCGTCAGAGAGCATCCTGCAGCTGCAACATGCGTGCGAGAGTCTCGCGCTGAGCATCTCGCGGCCAATCAACGTGCACGGCGTCGTCCAAGACGTCATGACGGTGATTCCTGCGCGGTGCGACTCGTCCGAGAGCGTAGAGTTTGCGGCGCGCGTGTGCCGCATTCTGAGCCTGCACATGGCGTAGATGTATTTATTTTCTAGTAGAAAACGCGCTAGAGGGGGGTGGCCTTTGCGTCGCTTGCGTCGCTTTTACGCGTCCAAAACGGCCGACCCACATCGGCGTTGGGTCGGCGCAATACAGCAACCCAAAGTGGCCTGCAGCCCGACACTCTTTGACAGCTTGAATGGGGCCCTTTTGGCACCACCCAACCCACAGATCGAGGCTAATTCGCGCATCTAACACGCTCACCGGCCAACCCAGGCCCTCAACACTCAACTCTCAACACGCCCTAACCCTGGCCATTATATCTCCCCAAGAGGCACCCACAGGGGCACCTCTCACACCCATGCAAGACTATGATCCGCGCGGTTTGCCCCCGCATTTCAAGGGTCTCAACAGCCTGGAGGTGGCCCCGTCGGGCGCGGTGCGCGACTTTGTCGCCCAGCACGGCGGCCACACCGTCATTACCAGCGTGCTGATTGCAAACAACGGCATTGCCGCAGTCAAGGAGATTCGTTCCGTGCGCAAGTGGGCGTACCAAACGTTTGGCGACGAGCGCGCCATCAGCTTCACCGTGATGGCCACCCCCGAGGACCTCGAGGCCAATGCCGAGTACATCAGGATGGCCGACCAGGTCATTGAGGTTCCTGGCGGCACAAATAACAACAACTATGCCAACGTCGAGCTAATTGTCGACGTTGCGGAGCGCGCCAACGTCCAGGCCGTCTGGGCTGGTTGGGGCCACGCCAGTGAGAACCCGATGCTTCCCGAGAGCCTTGCCGCGTCGCCCAAGCGCATTGTGTTTATTGGGCCCCCCGGCAGCGCCATGCGTTCGCTTGGCGACAAGATTTCCTCCACTATTGTTGCGCAGCACGCCAAGGTGCCCTGTATTCCGTGGTCGGGCACCGGCGTCGACGAGGTGATTGTCGACCCCAAGACCGGCCTCGTGAGCGTCGAGGACGAGGTCTACGCCAAGGGCTGCGTCACCAGCGGCGAGGAGGCGCTCGAAAAGGCCCGCGTTATCGGCCTGCCCGTCATGATCAAGGCCTCAGAGGGCGGCGGCGGCAAGGGTATCCGCAAGGTCGATCGCGAGGAGGACCTGCTCAGCCTCTACCGCCAGGTCGAATCTGAGGTCCCCGGCTCGCCCATCTTTGTGATGAAGCTCGCCAGCGCTGCGCGTCACTTGGAGGTGCAGCTGCTGGCCGACCAGTACGGCAACAACATCTCAATTTTTGGCCGCGACTGCTCGGTGCAGCGCCGGCACCAAAAAATCATCGAGGAGGCCCCCGTCGAGATTGCAAAGCCCGACACTTTTGCCCAGATGGAGCAGGCGGCCGTGCGCCTCGGCCAGCTCGTGGGCTATGTCTCGACCGGTACCGTGGAGTACCTCTACAACTATGAGGACGACAAGTTTTACTTTTTGGAGCTCAACCCCCGTTTGCAGGTGGAGCACCCAACCACCGAGATGGTGAGCGGCATCAACCTGCCCGCCGCGCAGCTCCAGATCGCCATGGGCCTGCCGCTCGACAGTATCACCGACATTCGCATGTTTTACGGCGCGGACCCGCTCAGCAAGCGCCGCATCGACTTTTCGTTCAGCGACCCCGAGTACGCGCCGTACCAGCGGCGCCCCAAGCCGCACGGGCACACCACCGCGTGTCGCATCACCAGCGAGGACCCCGGTGAGGGGTTCAAGCCGAGCGGCGGTACTATGCACGAGCTCAATTTCCGCTCCAGCAGCAACGTGTGGGGCTACTTTAGTGTGGGCAACCACGGCAACATCCACTCGTTTAGCGACTCGCAGTTTGGCCACATCTTTGCCTTTGGCGAGACCCGCGAGGCATCGCGCCGCCTGATGGTCATTGCGCTCAAGGAGCTGAGCATCCGTGGCGACTTTAGGACCACCGTCGAGTACCTGATCAAGCTTCTGCAGACCGAGGACTTTGAGAGCAACACAATCACCACCGGCTGGCTCGACGACCTCATCTCGCAAAAGCTCACCGCCGAGCGCCCCGACAAGTTCATTGCCGTGCTCTGCGGCGCCGTCACAAAGGCCCACACCGCCTCGGTCGAGGGCATCAACAGCTACAAGGAGGCGCTCAGCCGCGGCCAGACCCCGAGCAAGGAGAGCTTCAAGTTTTTGCACCAGGTCGACTTTACCTACGAGGGCGAGAGCTTCCGGTTCACGGCCACGCGCGCCTCGCCCGAGGTCTACAACCTGTTTATCAACGGTAGCCGCACCGAGGTGGGTGTGCGCGCCCTCAGCGACGGCGGGCTGCTGGTGAGCATCGACGGCAAGTCGCACTTGGTCTACTGGAAGGAAGAGATGAACGGCACGCGCCTGAGCGTCGACTCCAAGACCTGTTTGCTTGAGGTTGAGAATGACCCCACGCAGCTGCGCTCGCCGTCCCCCGGCAAGCTTGTGCGGTTTTTGGTGGAGCCTGGCGAGCACGTCGAGGAGAACCAGGCCTATGCCGAGGTCGAGGTGATGAAGATGTTTATGCCACTGCTCACCAAGGAGGCCGGCATCATCCAGCCGATCCGCCAGGCGGGCAGCACGCTCGAGGGCGGCGACATTATTGCGATTCTGGCGCTCGACGACCCCACCAAGGTCAAGCACGCGCTGCCGTTCAGCGGGCAGCTGCCGAGCTTTGGCGCCGCGGCGCTCAGCGGGTCCAAGATTGACTCGCAGTACCGCGCCTCTGCGGGCATTCTCGAAAACATCATGCGCGGCTACGACAACCAGCACGCCATGACCGCTGCGTTCCAGACCACTGTTGAGCTGCTGCGCAACCCCGAGCTGCCGTACGCTCAGTGGAGCTCGGTGGTGTCTGCGCTGCACTCGCGCCTGCCGTCTGGTTTGGACGGCACCCTCGCCGGCATCGTTGACAAGGCCAAGAGCCTCAAGAGCGAGTTCCCCGCCAAGCACGTGCTGCGCACCATTGCGCGCTGGCCGGTCGCCGACGCGGCCATCTACGCCGAGACCACCAAGCCGCTGGTCGAGCTCGCCGAGGGCTACAAGAACGGGCTCGAGTCGCACGAGTACCAGCGCGTCGCCAAGTTCCTCCAGTGGTACTATGAGACCGAAAAGCCCTTCACCGACATGCGCGAGGAGGACGTGATTCTGCGGCTGCGCGACGAGCACAAGGACGACCTTGATGAGGTGGTGCGCACCGTGCTGTCGCACAACCGCCTCAGCAACAAGAACTCCCTGATTTTGCTGATCCTCAAGGCGTACAGCCCGAGCGAGGCCAACTCGGCGCTCGTGGCGTCGCACATTCGGCCGGCGCTCAAAAATATTGTCGAGCTTGACGGCCGCGCCACCGCGCAGGTCGTGCTCAAGGCGCGCGAGGTCATCATCCAGTGCTCGCTGCCCACGCTGCGCGAGCAGACCGACCAGATGGAGCACATTTTGCGCAGCTCCGTCATGGACGGCACCTTTGGCTCGACCGACCGCAAGCACCGCCACCCGAGCATGGCCATCCTCAAGGAGCTCGTCGACAGCAAGTACTCGGTGGACGACGTGCTTTTCCAGTTCTTTAGGAGCGCCGACCAGTACGTGGCCCTCGCGGCCATGGAGGTGTATGCGCGCCGCGTGAACCGCGCCAACACGATCGGCAACCTGCGTTACCACACGGACGATCCTGCCGTTGTGTATGACTTTGAGCTGAGCGAAGTGGGCCCCCATGCCACAGGTACCGAGACGCCCGCTCTGAGCCGTGCTCCCAGCCAGGCCGCGTTGAGCCAGGCCGCTCTCCAGGAGCCCGTGCTCCTGCGCCACGGGGTGGTCATCTCGGGCGATCTGTTTGATCTCGAGGAAACCCTCGGCCGCGCCATCTCCCTTCTGCCCAAATCCACCGGCAGCCGCGCCCGCAGCGTGTCGGACCCCATGGCCCCCGGCTCGCGGCCGCGCAGCCTGGACCTGATCAACACCTGCAACATTGTCATCTACCAAAAGGATGCCGTGGACGACGACGAGCAAATTGTGCACGAGCTCGCCGGCGTCGTGGGCGACGCCTCGCAAGAGCTGCTCGCCGCCCAGGTGCGCCGCGTGACGGTGCTGGTGCAGATCGGTGCCGGCAACTCGCCCAAGTTCTTTACGTTCCAGGGCCCCGAGTACACCGAGAACAAGACGCTGCGCCACGTCAACCCGCCGCTCGCGTTCCAGCTCGAGCTCAACCGTTTGAGCAACTTCCACATCCGGCCCGTGTTTAGCGAGAACCGCTACATCCACGTGTACGAGGCGGTCGCCCGCAACGACTCGGCCGACAAGCGCTACTTTGTGCGCACGGTGGTGACCCCCGAGCGTCTCCAGGACGACATCTCCACGCCCGAATACCTCACCAACGAGGCCAACAAGCTCATGGCCGACATTATTGACACGCTGCAGGTGATGGACCTGAGCGGCAGCGACCTGAACCACATCTTTATCAACTTTGCCGCCACCTTCACGCTGCAGCCGCACGAGATCCAGGACGCGTTTGGCGGCTTCCTCGACCGCTTTGGCCGCCGCCTCTGGCGCCTGCGCGTCACTCAGGCCGAGGTGCGCATCGTGCTCCAGCTGCCCGAGGGCACGCTGCCCATCCGCGCCTACATCAAGAACGTGAGCGGGTACGTTGTGACGAGCGAGCTCTACACCGAGGTCAAGACCGACTCGGGTGACTGGGTGTACAAGACCATCAGCGGCAAGCCCGGCACCATGCACCTGCGCCCCGTGCACGCGCTGTACCCGACCAAGGAGTACCTGCAGCTGCGCCGCTACGATGCGCACGTCAAGGGCACCACGTTTGTCTATGACTTTCCCGAGCTGTTTTCGCAGGCAATCGCCAACGAGTGGAAGGCCGCCAACAAGGCGGTCCCTGCGGACCACTTTAGCTTTAGCGAGCTCATCATCGACGAGTCGGGCCAGAAGCTCGCCGAGGTGGCGCGCGAGCCGGGTACCAACGATATTGGCATGGTCGGCTGGATCTGCACCGCCAAGACGGTCGGCTGCCCCTCTGGCCGCCAGTTTGTGATTGTGGCCAACGACATCACCTTCAAGATCGGCTCGTTTGGTCCTCAGGAGGACAAGTTCTTCAACAAGGTCACCGAACTCGCAGTCAAGCTCGGGGTGCCCCGCCTCTACCTCAGTGCCAACTCGGGCGCGCGCCTGGGCCTTGCCGAGGAGCTCGTGCCGCTGTTCAAGGTCGACTGGGTTGACCCCGCAAACCAGAGCAAGGGCTTCAACTATCTCTACTTGAGCGAGGAGGACTATGAGAGCCGCCAAAAGAGCTGCGCCGCCACGCGCGTCGTCGAGAACGGCGAGGTCAGGTACAAGATCGACTACATTATTGGCCAGGACGAGGGTCTCGGCGTCGAGTCGCTGCGCGGCTCGGGGCTCATTGCCGGTGCCACCTCGCGCGCCTACAAGGACATCTTTACGCTAACGATTGTTTCGTGCCGCTCGGTCGGCATTGGCGCCTACCTTGTGCGCCTCGGCCAGCGCGCCATCCAGATCGAGGGCAAGCCCATCCTGCTCACCGGCGCCGAGGCCATCAACAAGCTGCTTGGCCGCGACGTCTACTCGAGCAACCTGCAGCTCGGCGGCACCCAGATCATGTACAAGAACGGCGTGTCGCACCTGGTGGCCAACAACGACTATGAAGGCGTTGCCCAGGCCATTGAGTGGCTCAGCTTTGTGCCCGCCAGGCGTGGCCAGCTGCCGCCTGTGGTTGCGAGCGAGAGCTGGGACCGCGACGTGGAGTACGCCCCCGAGCGCGAGAGCGTCGATACCCGCGCGCTCCTCCAGGGCGACGGCGACCGGCTGGGTCTGTTTGACAAGGACTCGTTCAGAGAGACGCTCGCCGGCTGGGCCCGCGGCGTCATTGTTGGCCGCGCCCGCCTCGGCGGCCTGCCGTTTGGCGTGATTGCTGTCGAGACCAAGGCCACTGAAACGGTGCTCCCCGCCGACCCGGCCAACCCCACCTCGACCGAGGTGGTGGTCCCCGAGGCCGGCCAGGTGTGGTACCCCAACAGCGCCTTCAAGACCGCCCAGGCAATCAACGACTTTAACCACGGCGAGCAGCTGCCGCTCATGATCCTCGCCAACTGGCGCGGCTTCTCGGGCGGCCAGCGCGACATGTTCTTTGAGGTGCTCAAGTACGGCTCCTACATTGTTGACGCCCTGGTCGACTACAAGCAGCCGGTGTTTGTGTACATCCCGCCCTATGGCGAGCTGCGCGGCGGCTCGTGGGTCGTGGTCGACCCCAGCATCAACAAGGACGTGATGGAGATGTACGCCGACACAGACGCCCGCGCAGGCGTGCTCGAGCCCGAGGGCCTCGTCGGCATCAAGTTCCGCAAAAACAAGCTCGTGGCCGCCATGAAGCGCCTCGACGCCGACTACGCCGCCCTGCTCGACGAGCTCGACGACGCAGACATGGAGGACAAGCCCGCCGTGCGCGCCCGCCTCCAGGCCCGCGAGACCGCCCTGCTGCCCGTCTACGAGCAGATCTCGGTCCAGTTTGCCGAGCTCCACGACCGCCCCGGCCGCATGCAGGCCAAGGGCTGCATCAACGGCATTGTACCCTGGGCCGACTCGCGCCGCTTCTTTTACTGGAGGTGCCGCTACCGCCAGCTGGTGATGCCGTTTGAGCTCAAGCTCTCGGCCATGGCTGTGCCCGACGCCGAGATCAAGGCCCGGGTCCACGCGCTCGTCAATGGCGCCTCCTCGGACCGCGAGGCCGTCGAGTACCTCGACGCGCACCCCTCGGCCATTGACGACGCCCTCAAGGATGTCTCCCCGGAGCTGCAGCAGCTGCGCGAGCAACTCAAAAAGCTCACACCTGCCCAGCGCAAGGCTCTTCTTGAATAGATGCATATAGATTTTAATGTTGTTTTATGTTGCCAGTGCGGGGGCCAGTGCGGTGTAAGGCCAGTGCACTGTACAAAGCACATCTGCGCGGCGCTATTACAGCCTGTCAATGCATCTAGCCACCTCCATATCTCACTATACAACCCTCTCCCCCTCCAATTATTACCCAAATAATATTGCTGTGCCGTATACCCCAAATTTAGAAAATGTGGGGCTCTGTGCCCCCTAAATTTAGAATATTATGACGTCACTCTGCACCTTGCGTGGAGCCACAAACTAT
>JAKTZS010000081.1:0-20986 GCA_030562575.1 Wickerhamiella parazyma
TTTCGTGTTGAGGCGCGCGATTTCCTGCTGGTAGGGCGCGTCTCTGGTCGCGATTATGAAGAATCGCAAAGCACAGGAAAAAGGTATGAAAGTAGGGGGCAAAAACTAGCGCTGATTGCGCGCAGAGCTCCACGCGGACAGGCAACTATAGTGAAGCATTCAATCCCAGGGATACTTGAGTAAAGATTGAGCCTGCTTTCGTTCACCATAGCAGATTTTGTGGAGTTGAGTTGTGAATACACAGTGCAAAGCCTTCAGGTGGATCGAACTGAGGGCGGTGCTCGACACCGTGCATGTGGCACATAGTCGGCTGTTTTCTTGGACCTTGTACCTACAACGTACTCTAGTGATCAGATTAGATCAGATCTTCAGATTTTGTTCCCGTCCCAGAAGTAGCCATATCTTCATGCGCAGTTGGGTACCTACGGGCAGCACTTTAATAGTACGAGGGTCGCGTGCAAAACAATAGAGAGCTAAGACTGGATCTTGCTTGAGCCGCTCGGATGCAAACTCGATACACCAAGGATCTCGCTCGATCGCAAGTTGTACAAATTCTGCACTGTCCTGCAATCTCGGCGCTGCATAATAGATACCGAGGCGTGGGCACTGGTCCACTGCTGCTGTTGCAACAGCCAGATTATATCTCAGGCGATGCGCATAATTCAGACAATTTGCATTTTCCTTGACGCACGCCAGCACAAAACTCACCGAACGCCGTAGCCGTTTAGCAAAACGCTTTTCCCCCAACAACCAAGGTGTATTGGCTACCAGCTTTATGACTGTATTGAAATGTTTTTCGCATAGTCTGTCCACAAAATCGCTCGGGAGATTAAACCAATACAAGCGCGGGTGTTTATCAGGATATTTCACATTGCCAGGAAAGTGAGGGTACCTCGTTAAGGCCTCCAGTAGGAAGTCTGCATTAAAAAGATGAACATCAGGACATTCGTCCCATCTTCCCTGGGTGAACAACTCCATAGCGATGTCCTCATCCAGGCGGAGTCTGTCGGGTAACCACCACTTTGTATCATGTACGAGAGGTATTAGACTCAAAACAACGCGCTTGTTCGCAAGCAACGGATAGAGCTCTGTACATATTCCGAGTGGCCATTGAGTGTTGTGATCATGAGTTACCCACAGGTCCCATATGAGAGGACTGTAAGAGAGCCTTGGTAGCGAATGGTAACGGTAGTACCCATATTCACCACATGATAACCTAGTTATAAGATTCATTTCATCGTATGGGTCTTGAGAGATGCAATATCTGTGTTGGGTGTCGTACATGTGCCATGCTCGCCGAAGAGGATCCAAACCATAGAGATAATTGAAGTAGTGAGCAGCAATGCCCGTGAGAGTATACTCACCAAACGAGTACACAATGCCTTTTCCCTCGACTTGATGGACGTCAAACCTGGCCCAGGCGTAATCGCTCAAGAAAAACCGGCGCATGGCACGGTTGACCTGTGAGAGATGGATATATAGTCCCATTTGGGTCTGATGAAGGTTGTGGAGTAGTGCATCCAGCGCGGGATCAGGTAGCATAGAAGGGCAGCGTTAGGAGTCAGAACGCTATTTTAGTCTCAACTTTGAGCTTTGGGAGTCACGGTTGAAGATGATACACAACACAGTATTTAAAAAATACCCGTAGCTAGTCAATTGTTCAACGCTTTCTACACGTTTCTTCGAGGTACTCGGATGGGCGCCCTGGCGTGTCTGTACGCTGGAACCCAGAATAAAAAGTCCATCCGCCACACACCAACCACCACACATTCAGCTCATAAAACGTTGCTATCTATTTAGATTTAGGCACTAGTCTCAGCAGCGATCTTCTCGGCCTTGGCTTGCACCTCCTCAATGTCACCGACCATGTAGAAAGCGGCCTCGGGCAGGGAGTCGTGCTTGCCGTCGAGGATCTCCTTGAAGGAACGGATAGAGTCCTTCAAGCTGACGAGGCGGCCCTCCATACCGGTAAAGGCCTCGGCAACACCGAAAGGCTGGGACAAGAAACGCTGGAGCTTACGGGCACGCTCAACGGTGAGCTTGTCGGTCTCAGACAACTCATCCATACCAAGAATGGCAATGATATCCTGGAGGGACTTGTAGGCCTGCAGGGTCTGCTGAACCTGGAGGGCGGTGTCGTAGTGCTCCTGGCCGACGACGGAGGCGTCGAGCAGACGGGAGCGCGAGTCGAGAGGGTCGACGGCGGGGTAGATACCCAGCTCGGAGATGGCACGCGACAAGACGGTGGTGGCGTCCAAGTGGGCAAAGGTGGTGGCGGGAGCAGGATCGGTCAAATCATCGGCGGGCACGTAGACGGCCTGGACGGAGGTGACGGAACCCTTTTTGGTGGTGGTAATACGCTCCTGCAGGGCACCCATATCGGTGGCCAGGGTGGGCTGGTAACCGACGGCAGAGGGGATACGACCAAGCAAGGCAGACACCTCGGAACCGGCCTGGGTGAAGCGGAAGATGTTGTCGACAAAGAGCAGCACATCCTTGCCCTCGGCATCACGGAAGTACTCGGCGATGGCGAGACCGGTCAGGGCGACACGGGCACGGGCTCCGGGGGGCTCGTTCATCTGACCAAAGACAAGGGCGACCTTGGAGTCACCCTCGAGGTTGATGACACCAGCCTCGATCATTTCGTGATACAAGTCGTTACCCTCACGAGTGCGCTCACCGACACCGGCAAACACAGAGTAACCACCGTGGGCCTTGGCGATGTTGGCAATCAGCTCCTGAATGAAGACGGTCTTACCGACACCGGCACCACCGAAAAGGCCAATCTTACCACCACGAGCGTAGGGGGCAAGCAGGTCGACGACCTTGATACCGGTCTCGAGAACCTCGGCGGATGTGGACTGCTCGTCAAAGGCAGGGGCATCGGCGTGGATGGGGCGGTGGTGCTCGGACTTGATGGGGCCACGCTCATCGACGGGGTCACCGGTGACGTTGAGGATACGGCCAAGAGTGGCAGCACCGACGGGCACCATGATGGGGTTACCAGAGTCAACAACCTCGGTACCGCGGACAAGACCGTCGGTACCCTCCATGGCGATGGTACGCACAGTGTTCTCACCCAGGTGCTGGGCGACCTCGAGCACGAGCTTGGAGCCGTCCTCACGCTTGAGGCTGAGCGAGTTCAAAATGGCGGGAAGCTCATTAGGGAACTGCACGTCAACGACGGCACCGATGACGGCCTTGATCTGACCGGGGGCCACGGCAGTAGCCATGGTGCGGGCAAACATGGGCGCAGCGGTCGTGCGAATGGACTGCAACGACTGGCGCTTGAGACTAGGAAGCACTCTGTTAAGCATGTTAAGGGGTGATCAAAGTGGATTGGGTATTTGTCGTTCTGCCGGCCGGGTAACTCACGCCGCTCAGCCTATGAGCGCTGGGCCTTTCCGGGTTAGGGTATGGAGGCACTCGGATGTTAGGGTTGGCCATCGCAGCGCGGTGCGGGCGCGCAAACCCGCCAGAGCGGGGCCGCGCTGCGGTTTCCTGGGGCTTTGGGCCGGGTTTTTGTGGGCCGAGAATTTTTGAAAATTTTGTGCGCGTGGAATGCGGGGGCGGCGGCGTGAAATTTAGATGCTATAGGGGAAATTGAGTATCTGGTGGTATTTTGTGGTGCTTGGTATGGTCCTGGCGGCTAATTTTTTGGTGTGCAAGAGGTGCGGGGTGAGAGGATGCAACTGGGTGCATACAGGGGAGTTCCTATCTAGTTTATTTGGATTGTTATTGGCTTTACACGTATATAACTCTATTTTATGATTGTCTGTTGCACATGCAGTTTAGGTATCACACTTGTCTCTCTCTGGCACTAGGCTAGTACATTTGGCTGGCACATTTGGCTAGTACATCAGGCTAACACACCTGGCTGGCACAGCACTTGGCACTAACCCATACACACTACGAAATTACAACCCAACTACCAAGCTTCTTTTCCTGAGTGACCTTCTTGGGCGGCAGGTCCCAGCCCACACCGCCCGACCCAATCGCAGCGCCCATGCGCGGCACAACCCACGCCTCGCGCTTCAATGCCGTGATCATCTTGGGCGCATACGCGCCTCCCATGGGCGTGGAATACGACAGCAGCGGCGTGTTTGCTGCAAGCGTTGCCAGAGACGACGCCGTAACGTCCACAAGCGTGCGCAGGCGCACCCTTGAGTTTTCGTCGTCGCCCTGCGTCAGAGAAGAATAAATTAAAAACTCGGGCGGCTGAGCTCCCAAGTGCGCCAAAACACTGTCTGGGTGAATGTAGCAGTACTGCTCCTCGGTGGGGAACAGCGTGCTGTACGGCATGCGCGTGATGCTCGTGCGTTTGGTAGTCTTGACGTCGTCCAAAAAGTCTCCGCGCACTGCGATCTTGTCAATGTACCCAGCAGCTACCATCTGCTTGATTGCAGCCACCTGTTTGGCACTGGGCACCGGCAGCTTGGCACTAAGCTGTTTGGTCACGGTCTGAACCGCATCGCTGCGCATACTCGCAGCCAAAAGCGAGGCGATCTGGCGGCGCAGCTTCTCAGTCTCATTCATGACCTTTTCGCGCAAAAAGTTTTGCTTGCAAAAGTCGTGGGTCGACTCGGCGTACCCATAGCCGGCAATGGCGGCAAGGCTCTTGAACACATCCGCCTTGGCATCGAGCGAGCTAAACTGGGCCATTGCCTTGTTGTACTTGCTGCGCAGCTGCTGCTTTTGCTCCTTTTGCTTGACCGACTCGTCTTCCTCGGGACTGAACCCAAGCTCAAAGCCCTGCATAAACGGGTCGCCCACTGCAAGACCGGCTACAATGGCAACAATAAATGGCAGGCATTCAAACTGATTGCCAATCAACAGGATCTTGGACAGGCGCGGGTTCAACGGGAACTGAGCCATTTGTTTACCCATGGGGGTGAGCTGGTCGTCCCTGAGAGCACCGAGGTACTGCAACAGCTTGACTCCCTCTTCCATTGCGGCCTTTGGCGGCGGCGTGGGAAACGGAAAGTTGATGATTTTGTGGATACCCATGGCCTTCATCTGCAGCACGAGGCCCTCGATGGGCATGCGCATGATTTCCGGTTTGGAGAACTGCTCAAAATCGCGCTCATAGACCGCCGACGAATAAATACGATAGCAGTGGCCGGGACCTGTACGGCCGGCACGGCCTGCTCTCTGGTCTGCGGCAGCCTTGGACACAAACGAGACGCGGAACTTGACGATCCCGCTGGCGTCGCACTCGCGCTGCTTTGCGCGACCACAGTCAACCACATACCTGATTCCGGGAATAGTCAAAGAGGTCTCTGCAACATTGGTGGCCACCACGACAAGACGAGTGTTTTTGGGCACTGACTCGAAAACCTTGAGCTGCTCACTTGTAGGCAAGAGTGAGTAGAGCGGCAACACCTTGAGTTTTGTCTCTTCTCCGTCGTACTCCTCGTCAAAGCCTTCCTCCTCCTCGTCGTCGTCCTCACCGTCCTCAGAGTCGCTTTCGGGCTCAACCTCTGCTGCGTCGAAATCGAGCTCAACATTTTCCTCTTCCATCACTGCATCCTGGGCATCAAGACGTACCGATGGCGGCTCAAATGTGCTGGTGTTTGAGCTGTGCTGCCTGAGTTTGCGTACAACCTGCATGATCTCATTTTGGCCGGTGAGGAAAATCAAAATACCACCCTTGGGCAGCTTTTCATGGATCTTGAGCGCCTTTGAGGTGGCCTCCTCCACATAATCGTAGGCTGTTCTGCGATTGAAGTGAATACTCACAGGGTATTGACGGGCGTCGAGGGAAACAACCGGCGGTGGCGTGGCAAACAAGGTGGTGTTTTCAGTAAAGTCAGACACACGTAGAGTAGCAGACATGATGATCAGCTTGAGGGGCGTACCTTCTTGTCTTCTCAAACCAACTACACGACTGAGCATGCCAATCAAAATGTCGGTGTTTACGCTGCGCTCGTGGGCCTCGTCAACAATAATTGCAGAGTACTTTGCCAAGGTCAGGTCTGAAGCGAGTTCGCGCAGAAGCAGACCATCCGTCATGAACTTGACGCGGGTGTCTTGGCTGCAGCTCTTGTCGAACCGGATTTGGTAGCCTACATGCTTGCCGTGATCGCCGAGCTCTTGGCCGACACGCTCAGCCATTGATACCGCGGCGACACGTCTCGGCTGCGTGATACCAATCATTCCCTTTGTTTCCGAAGAGGGGCTTCCAAACCCAGCTTCGTACAAAAACTGGGGGACCTGGGTGGTTTTTCCCGAACCAGTCGCACCAGTGAGCACCACAACATCATTGTGGTAGATGGCTTCCATGATCTGCTGCTCGTTGGCGAGCGCTGGCAGCTGGAGGCGCGATTCCTTGATGTGCTCAGGGCGCTCTACATGCACGAAATGCGTCGCGTCACGCTCTACAGAGCCCTTTGAGTGGTCGACCATGGGCTCGTGCTCTGCTGGGCGCGGCGTGTGCTTGTAGTTGGGGACAACGGGAGTGGGGAGCGACTCGTGCTTGTCTAGCGAGTGTGCCCACTGGGAGAATTCTGCGCCGCTAGGTTTCTTTGTGGTTTGTGCTTCACTTGGGTCTTCTCCTTTGCTTGAGTCTTCTTCACTCGAGTCTTCATCTTCACCTTCACTCTCGCTCTCGCTCTCGCTCTCGCTCTCGCTCTCGCTCTCGCTCTCGCTCTCGCTCTCGCTCTCGCTCTCGCTCTCGCTGCCGCTATCGCTCTCGCTTCCACTCCCACTCCCGCTCTCGCTCTCACTCTCGGCAACCCCAAGCCTTTCCTTCCAAGTCAAGGCCTTTTTGGGCGCCGCGGGCTCCACCTTCTTCAAGTTCTGGAACCCAAACCCACTCGGCTTGCGACGATTGTCAATAAACACCGACTCGGCGGGTTCCTCCTCGCTCTCGCTCTCGCTGCTCAGCCCGTCAAACTTGTTTGCTTGGCCGAATTCCTTTATTGACGACATCTTCGAGGTGGACACCTTCTCAGCTGCGAGCTTGGCGAGCAGGTCATCGCGCTCCTGCTGCTTGACTTTGAGGTCCAAATACTTGTCAATGCGTTTTCTCTTTTTGGCTGTGATTTTGGAGTCTGTTTTGATGGATTCTTGCAAGGATCTCTTGAGGTCAGAGGTCTCTGCCGGCTGTTCCTCCTCCTCATCCTGCTCCCGCAGGTGCTTGTTTCTTCTGAGCTTGAGTTCCTGGCGTTTGCGCACAGACCCCGCGCGCGCCTTGTCGTTGAACCGCTCGCGGTATTTGCCCATAATAAATAAAGTGAAAAGTTATATAATTTTTTTTTGGGGGTGCTCGAGTGCAACGATCTTGAGGTAAAAACCAGTATTTTTCTGATAAAGAGTACATTTAGATACGATAGGACGATAGGGCTAAAAGACGCCACGCAGAGCGAGTTGGTCGGAAGCCAGTCCTAGCTCAAACACTACCTCTTTCCGGTATATAGGCCACCCATTAAAGCCCTGCCGGCCCCCAAAATAGCCTTTCACACTTCGCCTCTTGGAGCACCCCTACTTGTACCCCCAACAAGGGACCCACATTACACGTCATGTTTAAGGTCAAGAGCATAACAAGTGGAGACTCGCTCGTTTTAGCCGACGCAAACGGCGAGCGGTTCGTTTCACTGGCATACGTGAGCGCTCCTCGGGTGGATTCGCAACAGGGCGGCTTTCTGTGCCGTGAGCTTTTGAGGTCCCTGCTGGTTGGCAAAAACGTGCAGGTGCGCACCATCTACACTGCCAATGAGCGTGACTTTGTGGATATCAGGGCCCCTGTTTTTGACTCCCTCGTCGAGAAGGTGCTCAAGGACGGCGCCGCCAAGCTGAGAGACGACGCCCCCGTCAAGCCTGGCTACAACGCGCAGCTCGAGGTTGCGCAGGAGGTGGCCCGCTCTGCGCGCAAGGGTGTATGGGGCGAGACGCCGCAGATCCGCATTGAGCGGGATGCGACCGGCCTGTTTGGCTCTGGCCGTCAGGTGCCGGCGATTGTCGAGAAGGTGTTGAGCGGCGATCGCGTTATTGTTCGGGCGATGATGGACCCCGACCACCACTTTTACGGGTTGTGCAGCCTTGCCGGGATCCGGTGCCCGCGCAGCACTGGCCCCAACGGCCCCGGCGAGCCGTTTGGAGACGCCGCGCGCGACCTGGTGGCCCAGCGGCTGCTGCAGCGCGACGTACGCTGCGTGTTTGTTGCGCCCGGGCCCCAGTCCAGCAGCGGCGCGCTCCCGCTGGTGACGCTGGTGCACCCTGCGGGCGACATCGCCTCGAGCCTCGTGGGCGCCGGCCTGGCGCGCTACGCCGACCAGCAGACGGCGCAGATCGGGTCGCAGCGCTCTCTCGAGCTGCGCAAGGCCGAGTCCACCGCCAAGGTCGCCGGGCTCAACATTTGGAAGTCGTCCAAGGACGCCGCCGCGGCGCGCTCTGCCTCGGCCAAGACCTCGGTCGTGCGCAAGGTCCTCTCGAGCGACACGTTTGTGCTTGAGAATGACCGCACGGTACAGCTGTCGAGCGTGGCGGCCCCGCGCAAGAGCGGCGACCTCAGCCCCTGGGTGAACCAGGCCAAGGAGTACGCACGCGCGCTGGTGATTGGCTGTGAGGTCGAGGTGCTCGTCGATGGCGAGCGCTCCGACAACAACCGCGAGCTGGTGACGATGGCGCTCGACGGCAAGAACGTGGCCGAGCACATTGTGGCCGCCGGCTACGCGCAGGTGCGCGGCAACCAGTCGCCGTTTGTCGCCGAGCTGAGCGCCGCTGAGGCCCAGGCCAAGGAGCAAAAGCTCGGTATCTGGGGACGCAAGCCGCAGGAGGGCAAGCAGGTGGACGCGAGCGAGACTCAGGTCCGGGCCAAGGCCTACCTGAGCGCGCTCGAGCGTCGTGGCCGCATCCCCGGTGTGGTCGACTATGCGGCGCCGTCGGGTGCTCGTCTCAGGGTTGTTGTGCCCAGCGAGAACTGCATTGTGACTGTTGTTTGTGCTGGTATTAAGGTGCCTCGTGCCAGCGAAAAGGGCGCCGAGCAGGTCGCCAAGTACATCACCGAGAATTATACCCAACGCGACGTTGAGATCAAGGTGTTCGGCACCGACAAAACGGGCGCCTTTGCTGCGCAGACGTGGCTCGCCGGCAAGAAGCAGTCGCTCGGAGCGTACCTGTTGAGCGAGGGGCTCGCGTCGGTGTTTGAGCCCGCTGCAAATGACTTTGGTCTGCGCAAGGAGCTGGACGACTTGCAAGAGACTGCTCGTGCTGCTCGCAAGGGTATCTGGGAGGACTGGGTGCCCCCGATCGAGGAGCTGAGCGTGGAGCCTCAAGAGAAAAAGGAGGAGCCCCAGGAGGAGGCCCAGGCGCCCAAGGTCAACTACCAGGACGCACGCATTACCTGGACGGGCACAAACACCTTGTCGTACCGGTTGGCGTCTGTGGAGTCCAAGTTCAACCAGCTGAGCCAGGACCTGACCAAGTTCTTTACTGCTGGCGCAAACACGGCCGCCCACAGCTTTACGCGCGCGCCGCGCCGCAACGACAATGTTGTGTACAAGCAGGGCGTGCAGTTTTGGCGCGCTCAGGTGGTCGAGGTGGCGCCGTACACGCTGCGGCTGCTCGACACGGGGGCGACCGTCGAGGCGACTCAGGCTGATTTGCGGCCGCTGCCGGCGCAGTTTGGCGGGGCCGATCTCGCGCAGACGGTGCCGCTGGCGTACATTGCCGAGCCGCCCAAGGACTACACCAAGTACATTCGACAGTACCTCGAGGAGATCCGGGGCAGCGAGGTGGTTGTGTCGCCGGTGAGCGGTGGTGTCATTGTGTACACCAGCGACAGCGAGAACGCCGAGGACAGCCTCAACACGCGCCTGGTGGATAATGGGTACACGCACCTGAGCGGCGGTAGCGGGGCTCTGTACGAGCGGTTGAAGAAGCTTGAGGATGCTTGTATCCGCGATAGGGTTGGTATCTGGGAGTATGGAGATCCTAGGGAGTGATAGAGCTATAGTCCTAAACAAGTAACTGCCAAGTACCTGTCACTAGAGGGAATTTGGTGTGCTCGTAGTACCTGTCACTAGAGAATAGTTTGGGGGTGTGCTCGTTGTAATTGTTTAACGCGTTTCCAATTCTTCAACAAACCTCTCACCACTCTACCCTCCCGTTTCCCCCCACCTTACACCACATACCCCCGTCTCCCACCACTCTACCCAACACCCCCGTTTCTACTTTGCACCGTCTCCAACCACTCCACCCACCCACCCTCCCTCCACTCAAATCACGCGTTTGTCAGCCCCCCCAGCCAATCATGGATTTGTCAATCAAAATCTTACACTCTCACATGTTGCGTCTTCCCAGAGTTGGCTCGGCCCTGAGCTCCGGTGTGCGCAGCGGCGCCCGCGGCTACGCCCTGTTCAACAAGCCGGTCGGTGGCGCCAGCAATTTCAAGGTCCCCGACTACTCGGACGACATCACCAGCAGTAACAAGGACACCGCGCGCAACCTGCAGTACTTTATGATCGGCACCTTTGGTGTGCTCGGCGCCGCGACCGCCCGCGCGACCGTGCAGGACTTTTTAACCACAATGAGCGCGTCCAAGGACGTGTTGGCAATGGCCAAGATCGAGGTCGACCTCTCAAAGATCCCGCTCTCCAAGAACGTCGTGGTCAAGTGGAGAGGAAAGCCCGTGTTTATCCGTCACCGCACGCAGGCTGAGATCGACGAGGCTAACTCGGTCGACGTCTCCTCGCTGCGCGACCCCGAGACCGACTCGCAGCGCGTCAAGACCCCCGAGTGGCTCGTGATGATTGGCATCTGCACCCACTTGGGTTGCGTGCCCATCGGCGAGTCCGGTGACTATGGCGGATGGTTCTGCCCCTGCCACGGTAGCCACTACGACATCAGCGGCCGTATCCGCAAGGGCCCTGCTCCTCTTAATCTCGAGATCCCCGAGTACAACATTGAGGATGATGAGAGGCTCATTGTTGGTTGAATAGAACTAAAAAAACTATCTAAAAACTTATCTCACATAACATGCTCTCTGTAAGGTGCAACGACCGGACAGGAAAGGTGGTGCACGTCAAGTGCCTCGGGCAGGACACCATCGGCGAGTTCAAGGCCGTTTTGGGCGTCCAGATCGGCGTCGCGCCCGACCGCCTCGCGCTTAAAAAGGGCCTCGTCACCTTCAAGGACCACATTTCGCTCGACGATTACGAGATCCATTCTGGCACCAACCTTGAGCTGTACTATCTATGATTAGCCGGCTTTCGTACGACGTTTTGCTGAATGTTTTGGTGTATTTGGATGGAATTGATGCTGCTGCGCTGCGGGCGACGTGCCGCGCGCTGGCGGAGGCCGTAGATGACGGCGCGTGGCAGCAACTTTATTTGAGAGAGTTTGGGGGGGCCGGGGGTGGCGCGGGCGCGGGCGGCGCGGGCACCACATGGATCCAAAAATACGCTGCACGTTACAATTCCCGCGTCTGCACCTGGGGCCACAACATTGACGGCCGTCTCGGCCACAAACTCAGCGAGAGCACCAGCCGCGCAGAGAACCGCCGCGGAAGCAACCGGCCGCAGACGCTCGACCTGCGCAAGGTCCGCCAGATCTCGGTCGGCGGGTACGGCGTGTTTATGCTGCGCACCAACGGCTCGGTGTGCTACTACGGCTGGCTCGAGCCGCGGCCGCGCGTCGTCTTCAACCCCAACCTCAAGCACTTTGACGGCACCTACAGCTGCATCTCTGCGGGCCGCGACTCGCTGTGGGGTCTGCGCGACGGCCGCATCCTGAACGTGGCCACCGGCCAGCCGGTGCGACCGCTCGACGCGTTCCGGTTCCGCCTGCTCTCGGCCGGCTGGGCGGGCAACTCCGCGGTCGACCTAAAGGGCCGGCTGCTGCTGTGGGAGGGCGGCGACTATGACATTCCCAGGGAGGTGGTGCCCGTGATCCCCGAAATTGAGCAGATCGCGACCGGCGCCGACTATGTGCTGGTGCTCGACGCGCAGCAGCGCCTGTTTTGGGCCAGCACAGACGCCGAGGGGGTTGCAAAGGCGGTGCAGATCTACCCCGAGCTGCGGCCGCTGCGCATCAGGGCCTCCTTCAACCGGTTCGCGATTGTTTGCGAGAACGAGCTGCACCTGGGGCACTGGGAGGATGGCGAGCGCACCCTGTCCTCGGTGCAGGGGCAGTTTGTGGACGCGGCGCTCGGCGACTACCACACGCTGGCGCTCAACGCGCAGGGCGAGTGCTTTTCCTGGGGCCGCGAGTCGCAGCAGTGCGGGTCGTTTGGGCTGGGCACGCAGGCGGAGATTGTGCAGCGTGGCGGGAGGGCCGAGCGGTCGGGGCTGCTCATGAGGGATACGGTTCTCGAGACGCCGCAAAAGTTGGAACTGCGAAATGTGCTGCATGTGGCTGCTGGCGGCTGGCACAGTGCTGCAGTTTGTGGGGGTGAGGATCCCCTGGAGGCCCTAGCAGATACACTTGAGGCGTCGCAGCTGTAGGAGGCGCCGCAGCTGCTCCGCTAGCGCCTTTACCCCTACCTCTGCCTCAATTTGCCGCCTTGCGCTTCACATAGGCCACCTCCCGCGGAAGCCTAAACGAAACGCAGTACATCTCCTTTGTCGGGGCAACCTTGCGCACATCGTGGAACCCCATCTCTTGCGGCGCAACCTCATGTCCCAGCGCCGCAGAAATGCGCGCCGCCAGATCGCTCTCCACCTGCTGCTGGGTCGGCTCGGCCCCCGGCTCGTGCTTGTGGAAGCAGTGCACGTGGATCATCGGCAGCGGCAGCTCGCCCTCCGAGTCGTACAGCCCGCGGAACGCGTCGAGAAACTCGATCGCCGTCGCGGGCAGGTTCATCACAAAGTGCTCAAAGTGGTCGGGCACGGGCACCTCCTTTTTGTCCTTGATGATAGGCCCCTCGCGCCTCAACGCCTCGAGCCGCTGCATACTGCCCCGAATAAACGCACGCGCGTCCTCGTTGAAGCAGCGCATCGTCTTGACCTTGTTGAGCCCCACGTTGGTGCGCATCGCCTTGACGCTCTCCGGGTTGAGGTCGTTGGCAAGCACAAGCACGCCCTTTTTGGCCGCGGGCACCGCGAACGGGCCCACACCGGCAAACGGGTCGCACACGGCGCTGCCCGGCCGGAACTGCCGCACAAGCCGCTCATGCTCAGAGTGCAGCCGCGAGTTCCAGTACACCTTGCGAAAGTCAAACTGGAAGCGGCAGTTGGACTCGCGGTGCTCGACCCAAAAGTCCTCGTCCCCGGCCAGCACCTCCATATCAAAGGTGCGAAACACCGTGTCGATGCTGTCGAGCTTGTTGACCACCGTGCGCACGCTCGGGTTCTTGTCCAGCACGATCTGGCCAATGATCCGCTTGTACGGCAGGTACTGGTCGCGCAAATTCAGGTGCGCAATGTGCCCCACGATCGTGAACCCCGTGGGCACGTCCTCGAGCTCGCGCGGCAAAATGCTCCGCAGCACCTGCTCCATCGTCCAGTGGTCATAGTCGAGCGTTAGTTTGTAGTTGCTAAAGATGGCGTCGCTCAGCAGCTCCTGCGTCCGCGGCGGTAGGTCCTGTTTGGCTTTGTATTCCGGTTTGAAGAGAATTCCTTTTTTGGAGCCCCCCAAGAAAACCACCTTGTTGACGCCGCGCAGGTCCAGCAACTCGCTAGACTCTTTGTTGACAACTCCAATCAGTTTTGGATTGATCTCGGCCATCAGTAGCTGCAGGCAAACGCTAAATTTCGACCGGTCCAGCGCCGTCATGCCATGGTTGAAGGGCGGTCGCATAAGCGTACCCAGCTTGACTTGATCTCTTTATTTCATGGAACCGGTCGAGCCGTACCTGGATGAAGAATCCTACGAGCTGCACCGCACCGGGTCGCGCGTCTCGTACTTGCTGGCAAGGGCAAAGCTCAAGGACAAAAAACTCGACACCAGGTCGCTTTTACGGCAGTACCTGGTTTTGCGGCCCGGATTTGTGCTCGATCACCTCAATCTGAGCAGCACAGTCGTTGTCTCCCGCACCTACGTCCAGTTTATGGCTCTATTTATCGTCAACCTCATTGTGCCCGTGAACCGCTGGCTCGGCAGCGCACCGTATCTGCTCAACGTGCTCGGGATTTGGGACCCCCCGGGCGGGTTCTCGCTGTTTGCCGGCGTCTTGATGGCCGTGGCCAGCGTCACAATGGTCTGCTCCTCGTTCCTGTTCTTTGTCGTGACCCACGCCCTCTGCTGGCGGATCCACGGCTACATGACCGCCGAACAGGTGTTTGCGGCGTACCCGCAGTGCGCCATGGGCGATACGCTGTGCCTGACGGCGGCACTCCTCGACGGCAAGTTCCTCAACATCAAGGCAACAACAGTGACGATATTCGGGGTGTTTTTCTGCCTCAGTTTCCACTCGTACCTCGCAAACTACCGCCCGTACCTCAAATTCATGTGGCTCTCGGGAATGGTGCCCATCTTCATCATGGCCCCAGAGGCCGCTCACAACCCAATCTGGCAGCCGTGGGTCTGGGCAAAGTCCCCCGTGGTGGGGTTTGGGTTCGCCGCCGCCTTCAAGGCGCTCCTGTGCTGCGTGTGGTTCCCGCACACCAGTTCGGAAAAGATCATTGGCGCGACCGCCACGCTGCTCAGCGGCCTCCGGGGCACCGCTACCGAGATGTTTGAGTTTGAGAACGGCGACCCCACAGAGCCCGACTTTGGTGACCAAATGTCTGAGTTTTCAAAACGCATCGAAAAGACCCTCAAGGATACCTCCTCGCTCGCCCTGGACATGGTGGTGTGCCGCTACGAGGTCACCTACTCGCGGTTCGACTGGCACGACCTGCACGAGCTCTCGAACCGCGCCAAGTCGCTCGGCAACCTGCTCTACAATTTTAGGTTTGCATACATTGAGCTCAACGACCGCGCCTCAGAGAGCAGCGACTCAGACTCGAGCCGCAGCCTAAAGGAGGCCAGGCGCACGCAGACGCTCGACTACTCCGCGCCCGGAAACGGCTGGATGAGTCGCCATCTGGGCAAGGACTACAAGCGCGCTGGCGTGTTTGAGCAGAGTAGGCACCACGACTTTTTGATCCAGGAGAAAAAGCTGCGGCCCATTCACAAGCCCGATTTGCAATTCATGTTTCACCAAATCACCCAGCACTACCAGCCGCTACGCGACGCCTGCACCGACTGCGTGCAGGTGCTCGAGCAGTGGTTCACCGACGCCAACAGCTTTCGGCTGTGGTCGGCCTTGTCGCCTGCGTACCGTGCGAGCTGCAGGGAGCGACAGCAGCAGCGCGAGCAAGAACTCCGGCAAGCGCTGCAGAAAATCAGCGAGCTCTACGACTATATCAGCGTCAATGGCCAGTGGACCTCAGAGACCCTCATCAAGGACGGCCAGGGGTTGGGCACGCGCTCGTACATTATCAGCTACGCGCTCCACTATGGTTTCATCACCAAAGAGTACGCACGGTACGTGCGCAACCTCGGCAAGTGGTGCCTGTACCTTGACAAGACGCGCCCCGAGGCGCGGTGGATGTTTCACCCCCTGAGCCGCACGCGTCAGGCCAAGTTCAAGGCCACCGAGCTCGCTCAAGAGACGCACGCCGACCTCGACTGCCCCGACGACGCCGTGGCGTACCAGCCGCCCAGCAGGACGCAGGTGCGCGACCCCGACGCCACGCCCCCGCGCAACGTATTGCACTATTTTTTCCTCAAGTTTTTCGTCTTTAAGCAAACGTTTTGGAATTCGAGCGTGCGATACGCGATCAAGGTCGGCGCCACGGGACTAATCCCGCTGATCCCGCTGTTTATCCGGACCTCGCTGCGGTTCTTTCACAACCACCGCGGGATTTGGTTTGCCATCATTTGCATGATTAGCGTCAACTCGAGCGCCGCCGACTGCACGTTTGGTCTCATCTCGCGGCTGGCCGCCTCGTTCTTTGGCTGCGTGGTGGGCATTGTGTGCTGGTACGCCAGCAACGGCGGCAACCCGTACGGGCTGGGCGCAATGATGGCTGCTGCGGGAGTGTTTATCGCATACTTTCGGCACTTTAATACTGTGGGCGGCGTTGTGATGAACATTGTTCTCACCTTGACAATTGTACTGGTAACGATGGGCAGCTACCAGGAGCGTGTCAATCCCGCTGCTGCCCTGAGTTTTAGGCAAAACGGCGCCGCCTTGGCGCTCGAGCGGTTCGTCACCGTGAGCATGGGCATCACGCTGGCCTATGTGTGCACGCTGCTACCCAACTTTCGCACCACCAAGCAGACGGCGCGCACGGCGCTCGGGCGCAACCTGTCGCGGATAGGCGAGATCCAGGGCGACCTGCTCAACTTTGCCTTCCAGCGCTACGACGACCCGCATGTTCGGCGCGATATCTTCAAGGACGTGATCATCAACAAGATCCGCGCAGGATTCCACCTCAGCCGGTCCATTGGCGACCAGCTCGAGATACTCAGATACGAGCCGCCGCTCACGGGGTACTGGCCCAAGTTCCACTACAGGCTTTTTGTCGAGCTCGAGGAGCAGCTGCTGCACATGCTGCCGCTATTTTACACGCTGTTTACGCGTATCGAGGACAGGGACAATCTGCCGACGCTGCTCGAGTGCATGGGCTGGACCAACCCCGAGCTGATCTCGAGCCTCAACAGCGTGCTGTTTATGTCCACCGAGGCCATCACGCGCGCGCGGCCGCTGCCCACGCTCACCCCGGGCCACATCTCGGCCGACTACCAGGTGTTTTTGGACAAGCTGCTCAAGGGCGACTCGTGGCAGCGCAGCGGCTACGAGATCGAGCTGAGCAAGAGCCACGACGGTAAGCTCGTGCTGGTGGGCATGATTTTGTCCGAGGTGTTTTACTCGCGCATTGATGGGCTGCTGCTCATCATCAAGTCGCTTGTTGGCGAGTACGGCGATACGGACGCGCGGGTATGGGAGGGGTTTGTATAGTCTTTATTTATTATTTATTAGTTAGATTCACACCAGCTTCTGAACAGAGCATGCGGAAAATACCTTCCTGCTCGTACAGCTCGCGCGGCGTGCCCACCTGGGCGATCTCGCCCTTGTCCATCGCAATGATGCGGTCGTAGCCAATGATTGTATCGAGGCGGTGCGCAATGCACAGGATGGTGCTGTCTGAGAACTCGGTGGCAATGGTATTTTGCACGACCCGGTCGGTCTCGTGGTCCACGTTGGCGGTGGCCTCGTCCATACAAATGATTTTGGAGCGCCGTACAAGCGCGCGCGCAAGCGTCAGCAGCTGGCGCTGCCCAAGACTGTAGTTTGTGCCCTTGGCCTCGACACTGGCGTCTAGCTGGAAGCTCAGGCCGGCACGCTTGAGCGCGTCCTGCAGCTCCACATCGGTGTACTGCCCAAACGGGTCCAGATTGGACCTGATTGTCCCGGCAAACAGGACAGGGTCCTGCGGGATGATGCTCAGCTTGCTGCGCAGCACCTGCAGGTTGACGCCGGCCACGTCCACCCCGTCAATGAGCACACGGCCGCTGTCGAGCTCGGTGAGCCTAAACAGGGCGCCCATTAGGCTGGATTTGCCCGCACCGGTACGGCCGCAGATGCCCACCTTTTCACCAGCATTGATTGAGACACTAAATTTGGAGAGCACGAGCGGCAGCTCGGGGCGGTACCGGAGGCTCGCCTCACTGAACTCAATCTGACCCGTGGGCCACTCTGCCGGGGGCTCGATGCCGCCCTGTGGCTCCTGAGGGATATCATAGGCGAGCTCGTAAACGCGCTCGACCGAGTTGAGCTCCTTCTCGACCTCGACCAGCATCACCAGCGTCAGCGCGATATTCACAAACAGGTCTGGAAGCAGGCTCAGCAGCATAGCCACGGTGCTCTCGTCGATCTTGAAAACATGAAACGCGCACAGCATGGACACCACAAACGTCATGGGCAGGGTCGAGACCATCACCCGCCAGGCGATCCAAAATTGCGTTGCGGTATTGACAAATGTGGCACTGTTGAAGTCGTCCAAGCAGTCGTACAGCTTCTGCACAAACCGCGACGACTGCCCGTAGCCAACCACCACCTCGAGCCCGCCGAGCGACTCTGTAACGTGGCCAAACGTCTGGCTGCGGAAGATCCCCGCGGCTCTGGCAATCTCGCGCGAGCTGAGGCGGTAGTAGTTGACAGAAATTACCGTAAACACAACCACGGGGAGCACGCACAGCGCCGCCCACGGCACATAGACAAAAATCACAATCATGGTGGCGATTAGCGCGCTCAGACCGGGAAGACCCATGCGCAGCAGCATAAATATCACCATGTCAAGGTTGGCCACGTCGCTGGTGAGCCGCGTGACGAGCCGGCCGGTAGGAGTGGTGTCAAAGTACGAGATGGGCGCGCGGTAAATGTTTTCCAGCGCGGCATTGTGCAGCCCGGAGGACGCACGTAGACAGAAGAAGCACAAAAAGTACTCGAGGGCAATAGTCGACAGGCACATGATCCCGATGATGGCCGCATAAATTCCAATGTACCATCCTTTGGAGTGTGCCCAGCGGCCCGCCGTCCACCAGTTGAGAAACACACTCTGCATTACCTTGGACGTGGCGGTCATGCACAGTAGCACCAGCACGCACGGCACCAGCCACTGGGCCTGGCCAAACTTGAGGTACTGCTTGAACACCCTACCCTCAATACGGCCCTTGATGGTGTCCTCGTCCTCGCCAAGCTCCTCATCTTCCTGTTCTTGTTGCTCCTCTTGCTCCTCTTGCTCCTCTTGTTCGTGCTCAACGTGCTCGGTCTCTGCCAAATCAAAATGCTCTTTGAGCTCGTCGAGCGTGCCAAAATGCACCCTGCCGTCCTTGACCACCGCGACCTTGTCGGCGTGCTTGAGCAGCCGGTGGTTGTTTGTGGAGACGATGCGCGTGCGGTCGCCGAGGTACCCCAGCACGCACTGCTCAAAGATCTGGCGGCCAACCTTGGCGTCCACAGCGGCGAGCACGTCGTCGAGCAGCACAATGTCCTTGGCGTTGTAGACGCCGCGCGCGAGCGCGAGGCGCGCCCTTTGCCCTCCGCTCAGCGTCACGCCACGCTCGCCCACGGCCGTCTTGTCGCCGCTGGGCAGCTGCGACATGTCCGAGTTGAGGCTACACACCCTCAAGGTCTCGGAGTAGCGTTTCTCATCCATCTCGGCTCCAAACAGGATATTCTCGCGCACGGTGGTGCTCATTGACCAGTGGTTGGTGACGCTGGTCACCGCACCATTTACCGAGACGAGGCCGGTCTTTTTCGGCATCAGGCCCTCGATGGCTTTGATGAGGCTCGATTTGCCGCTGCCGGTCCTGCCGGTGATCATCACCAGCTCTCCGGGCTTGATTTTGAGCGACGCCTCGAGGGTGCTTGCGGGGTTTGCGGGCTTCTTGGGTTGATCCTCGGGCTGAGTCTCGTGCTGTTTCTCGTGCTCCTCAAAGTGCTGCTCCACGAGCTCCTCAGAGTGCTCGGGCTCCTCAGCCTGAGGCTCCTTGACATTAAACTTGAAAAACTGGACTACCCGCTGGAAAAACTTGCGGCTAGCAGGCGGCTCCTTGGCGCTGAGCCACTCAAACGTCGCGCCGTTCATCTCGACCGCATACTCAGAGTCGCCGTGGCTACCCTCGTTTTGGATCTCGTCCGCCTCGAAAAACGCCCGCAGCCGCTTGTACGAGTGGTAGGCCTCGGCGTGCGAGTTGAGCCCATTGGAGAAAAACGACGCCAGCGGGGCAAACGACACAAACAGCGTCAGAGAGGGAAAGATGCGCGCCGGGTCCATATTGGAGTCAAGAACAGACCTAATGGCAAACGCCACGAGGCCCGCAAAGTACGGGATGGTCGCAATCATCGAGGCGTCAATCGACTCGACCCGCCCCAGCTTGACCAGAAACCCCTCCTCATCACTGCGGTATTTCGACGCTAGCTTGAGGTACGAGGGCTCCCACCCGTAGAATTTGAGGATCCGCATGTTTTCCAGGGTTTCGGTGATGCACGAGATGCGCTTGTCCATGAATGGCATGGACTTGCCTCTAAACGACGAGATGAATTTCGAGGAGACGATGGTACCCAGGCAGCCAAACACAATAATCGCAAACCCCGTGAGCGCCGAGACGCCCAGGTTGTGGATGAGAATGCCCAAACATGCGCCGCCTCCGGGGATGGCGGCAAACATCTGGGCCGTCCAGCGGGCGGCGGCGTAGATGCGGGTCGAGTCGGTGGTCGCCAGAGAGGTAATGGCGGCAGAAGAGAATTGCGAGTGGCCGTACGGACTGAGGGTCATTGACTTTTCATAGACGGCGGCGATCACCACGGTCCTCGCCACCTGGCCCATGTAGTCAAAGTAGTAGCCCGACCAAAGAATAAACAGCATGTAGGCGACGGTGACGGCGAGGTTACCGACCGCAAAGCCGGCGGCGCGCCCGCTGTCGTGGCTCCTACCCTCGTAGATGTCGCCAATGAGCGAGGTCATGGGCCGGGCAATCACCGACAAACAGAGCTCTGCTCCGATTGCCAAGACGGTTACTGTGAATGCCCAGAGGAATCTCCACCGCAGGGCCATAAATAACGCCTTCCAGTGGCGGTTGGAGGTGCCGTTCGCCTGGTACTGCGCGAGTTTGGCCCTGTAGACGTCCATCATTGGCTCGATTCTCTCGTGGTCGTTGATTTTGTAGATATCTTGCAGCTCTAGCACGCGGTTGAAGCCGGTGTACATGAGGCGAGAGAGCCACCCCCACGAGAGGCGGGAGAGCGGGTTGGCCTTGGATTTCGGGTTGACTTCGCGCTCCTCGGGGATGGGCGGGGGTTCCGAGCCGAGCAGCTTGCGCGTAATGGCGCTATGGGGCTGAATAGTCGGCTCTTTTTTTGCCTTCATGAAGGATCGGCAGGTGAATAATCGATAAGGCGCGAAGCGTGCAGATCCCCAGGATGCAGAGCATTTCTAATCACTGTAATCAGCTAAAACGCCACACAATGAGAGACGAAATATTAATTTGTATGCAGGTCTCAGAACACGTAGCTAGCCTTGTTTGGGGATCAATTGATATCCCAGTCTCCTCG
>JAKTZS010000082.1:0-20222 GCA_030562575.1 Wickerhamiella parazyma
AGACAGCCCTGATGTAATGTACTCTCTGCCCCCTGTACCCCGACCGTTTGTGCTAAAACGCTACCTACCGAGTGAAACTTTTCGCCGTGGAGAGAGATTTGATTATTGGTATTTCGATGGCGAAGAAGGCTATCCTCAATCTGTAAAGCGCAAAAGCTTTGGAGGTCAGCCATGCGCCTGGATGTAGCATAATATCACATTGCAAAAAAGTACATAAACGACGGCGCGCCCCGTTCAAGTACCACTATGGACGCAGCTCGCCACCGCCAAGTTATCGAGGCTGCTATCAACCGCACCCCAACCTACAACTTTGTGCTGTACCGAGCACTATTGAATTGCCCCCGGCTCAGCCGCTTCTTTCCCACGCGCGCGGAGCTCGTTACGTTTGTGCAAAGCCAGATTTTGCCTACCATGGAGGCCACACGTGTGTACACGGTGGAGTGCTTCGATCATCCAGATGCTGAGCCCCGCGTGGGCGAGACACCCGCCGTAGTTGGTGAAGCTTGGGTCTTTGCCAGCTGCTGGGCTTTTTGTGCTGCTCGCCCAGCAAACCCGTTGCAGTTTGCTCACTTTTACGGGACTGTGAGCAACCGTTACCTTGCGATTGCGGTGCTGCAAGACCTCAGGCAGCCTTTGTTCCTGGATCCTCGCGCCGCTTTCTACAACGACGCAGGCTTTTGGCGGGCAAATTTGGCCTTTGTTCCCGCCGTCTTTGGGCTGTTGTCGGAGACCCTGAGGGATGACGTGGAGCTAGCCGGGCTGGCCATTGCAGGATGTGCCGAATCATTCAAATTTGCGGGCCCCACTGTGCGCGCCAACCGTGTGCTTGCCATGCTCGCTTTCAGGGCCGATGGGATGTTACTCGCCTACTGTTCCATGGAGCTGCGGGCCGATGTCGATCTTGTGGTATGTGCTTGCCGCCAAAACAGGGATGCAGCCCAATTCATTTCTGGGACTCTCTTGCGTGATCGTGAATCACTGATGCGTTTGAGAGGTGAGTTCCAAATTGGTATGGGAGATCTAGCTGGCGACGCGCTGATGGACCCTGCAGTTGTGGCAAGCTGCTTCATTTGCTCCGTGTACGACAAGAACCTCCTCTCAAATCAGATGGCGCGTGCCGTGGCGTGGGCGGTTGCTTATTGCCACAAGAGCGGAACCTACAGACCTGTGGGTAATGGGGATGAGCCCCTAGCCCAGGCGATATATCTCAGCTGTGGCGCGTTTGATGTTGAAACCACGGACTTCTACCCGATTGATCCTATTGTCTTTGGCGGGCAAGAGTCTGCGGATGCCTTGGCCCTCTTGCAGCGCGAGCAGCGCCAGTATCGACGCGGGCAGGACCAGCATCGAAGCGGGCGGGGCCAGCCTCGACGCGGGCGGGGCCAGCATCGACGTGGGCGGGGCCAGCCTCGGCGCGGGCAGCGCCATCCTCGGCGTGTGTAAACCCGCCAGCTTCACCTAAGTAAAAGCACCTTTGCATAATTAATTCAATTTTCTAATACTAACTTAGCTTCAGGAAATTTGGCAAACGATCTTGTTTTGCTGCCAATACTCGCAGGGCTATGAAGTCTTCAAGGTAAGGCGCTACGTTGAAAAACGTCTTTTGGTCGCTCACAGCAAACCATTGGCTACGTTTTAACTGGATATATACTATAGTCCAAATGACCGCCCCGATAGGACTAGGCACATGCGAACCTCAACTGCCGTGGGGTGAGAAAAAACACACTAGCGGGCTCGCGCCATCGTGATCAAAATATAATGCAGCCGTCAAACCGTCAATACAGACTGAGGCGATCCATCCCTCAAGCAGCAGTATGAAACTGCAGGATGCGGGGGTTTTATGCAGACCCCTGTACCCTGGCCCTCTGCAGTTAAAATGCATCTCGCAGCAACGCGCCCCAATTTCACATATCAACAAGACCTATAGGAATAAAGCACTCAACTGAGTGGGCGCAACCACACTTTGAGAGCGTAATATATTTTCGCCCAGCGGGCCTGCAGCGCGCGTGCACCTGCAGCATTACCAAAGGTATAAAAGGGCGACCCGCGCCCATTGATTTTCATCATGAACAGTCCCGGCGACACAGATGAGGATGAGGCCCGAGAGATCGTTGATGCAGTGGACGACGATCCCCACACTGAGGCTATTGACAATGTGGACAGAGCTGTCCACGGGGAGGTCATTGAGACCGTGTTAAATCGCCCAGCGTCTTTTAATATGGTTTTTTACGATGTGCTTTCAACATGTGCCGAGCTCAGGTCTGGCTTTCCGAGCGACGCGGTTTGTGTTGCATATATCCAAGATCAAGAGGCTGGCTCCATTAATGCCACGCAAATGTATACGCAGGAATGCTTCGACCACCCCGAGTTGGCGCCCGTCGAGAATGGCAACGATCGAGTCAGTGAGGCATGGGTTTTCGCCAGCTGTATGGCGCAGAAACGCAGAGACCCTGCAAACAACCTAGAGTATCGTCACTACTTTGGCCGGGTGATTAATAGCTACGTCGCGAAATCTGTGCTGGGACACCTGGGGCAACCGCTACTCCTCAATGCCGATGCCGACTTTTTTCAAGACGTGGCTTTCTGGCATGAAAATCTCGCCCTCAATCCCGTGGCTTTCCAGTATTTGCCAGACGCGCTGCGCAACAATCTCCAGCTCGCTTGGGTGGCCATTCCACGACAACCGGACATGTTCATGTTTGGTGGTGACGCTGTTCGCGGAAACCTTGACTCGGCTAGGCTGGCTGTTCGGCGCGATGGTCGCCTCCTTCTGTACTGCTCTATGAGGCTTCGCGCAAATCTCAAGTTCATTACCCTGGCAATTCGACAAAATTTTGAAGCTGCCACGCACCTCACCAGAGATGTTCTGTTGAGCGCTAGTATGTTGAATTATTTGGGCGACTCGTGCAGGCTCAAATTGCGGCATCTCCCCCCTGCGGCGCTTCGGGATCCAGGCATCATTGCGACCTGTAGGCAAAGCTTCATTTATGAAAGTGGTTGCCTCCCTGATGATGTTGAGAAAAGGCTGGATGAGGCCGAGATGCGCCTTTTTCGGCTCGATAATACTGCGCCGCCCTTTGATCGAACGCACTTCTTGGCCGCCCCTATCTGGGAACTGAGAGAGCAATATGAATTCGCTGAATTTCAGCACGCGATGCCCATCTTACGCGGCGGACCAGAGCGTCCGAACGCATGAGCAGTTACCTATGAGCCAGGAGAGTACCTCTAGCCGGCAAGAGATTGCTCGCGCCTTGCTAGCACCATTGCTTTAGTAGTAGTTTTTATTTTTCATGAGATTATTCTGGTTGCGGGCACCTCCAAAGCTCTTTTAAGGTTATACCTCCATACTACGCGAAGAATCGGTCGAAGCACGCCAAGATCAGTATTAGCGTTCCAAGACCGCACTATGTAGAGAACGGCGGTCGGATAAAACTATACAAAATCATGGCCACATATTTACATACAGACACATAGATCAATAGGCATGTTTTAGATCTGGCAGCAACCTCTACCCATGCCTGTAGCCTGTATGTATCACCATCCATCAAGATTGTATACAGACTTTTAGTACTCAGATATCGTCCATCGCTGAGATAGAGTCTCCGAGATCGCCGTCAACTGCAGCTTGGGTGGCGTTGACGCCGCGGCGCGGTTTTGCAGGCGATCGGCGGATCAATATCTACCAACGCATTATCAAAGGTAATCGGGCTGAATTCGTCGAGCCAATCGCCAAGCCACGCCGGCACGGAGCAATTATGCAGTCGCATGCATGATCATGTGGTCGTCATGGCAACTAATTGACTATATAAGGCCGTCCTGTCCCGATGATTCTCCAGTCGTGGATCCCCATCTACACCAATGAATGTGAGATGTGAGGGGAGACTCAGTATTATTGCCCAAGATGGCGTTTATTTTGAATGGCATGCCGATAAGGCTGCGTTCTTGCCTTGATGGCGTTTATTTTTGAATGACATGCCTATGAGGCTGCGTTCTTGCCTTGATGGCGTTTATTTTGAATGGCATGCCTGTGAGGCTGCGCTCTTGCCGTAATGGCGTTTATTTTTGAATGGCATGCCCATGGGGCTGCGTTCTTGCCGTAATGGCGTTTATTTGTGATGGGTACGCTCAAAAGGCTATCGTCATGTGGGATGTTGAGGATCCAAGAGGCTAGCAGCTGCCAGTGGTGCGCTCGCTAACGTAGCTCGAAGGAATGTCACGTTCGAAACAGGTTATGACCAGCAAGATCCGGGCTAGATAGCGGGGTGTTTGTCTGCGTGTGCCATGTTAGGGACCAGTAAGCCTGACGGAAACGGGGTTGAAGTTGCCTTGTGCTTGAAGGGTGTCCACTACTTGCTGCCAGGGCTCATATTAATTGCGATGCGCTCAGACCGCACCAATGTAAAGATTGACTTGTGCAATGACTGTTTTTTACCCGCGTTGCGTGGTTTTTTCAGTGCTCCTTGTGAGCGGCAGGTCTGCATATGCAGCTGTCTCATTTGGTTATTTGCGGGCGCAAATTGCCATGTAAGACGGTTTGACTAGAAATTAGATTGGATTTATCAGGTCGTAATTGCCGAGCGCATCGAATGAGTCGCCCAACTTTTGCTTGAACTCAACTTTAAGTGTGCTCGATGGGTCGATGAGATCGTAAATCATAAACAGGTTGAACAGCTGCGAGGTGGATGCCGTCTCGAGCAGCGAACTCTCAAGAGCCCCGACGCACTCTGTGACTCTGCCGAGATGCAGCAGGCTGAGGGCACGCACACTGATGGGCACAGTCTCTTGAGTGAGCTGCTCGTAATCGCCCCTCACAAAGGCCACAATCTCGAGGTTTGATTTCCCGGACTCTTCAAACCACTTTTCCGCCCCGGATGCGTCGCCCACATGCGCACAGAGCATCGCCAGGTGACCGGCGACTGTTTGGGCGTGCGCACGCTCTTTGTGGTACATTTCCCCATAATAAATAGACTCCAAGTGAGAGATTGCTGTGGTATAGTCGCGCATCCCCACCAAAAAGGTCGCCACCTGGACGCCCAGGACTCGCAGCCGCTCGGCCACGTCTTGACTGGCGTCCTGTCTGATTTCGAGCGCCATCTGGTACACCAGCTGAATTGCCTGCTGGTTGATGCCCTTGGCCCACACCGGGATCAGTAAAAGCCGCAGTTCCCACACCGGTTTGCTGAGGGGCAGCTCGGCGAGCTGTGATAGGTGCGACTGCGCCTCTTGGGCGACAATTGAGCCCTGCCGCAGCACCAGGAGCGCCTTGAGGCGCAGAAGCCATAGATTCAGTAGCTGATCAACCTCACTGTAGTTTGTGGGCTCCTGCGACTCGAGCAGCTGTTTTGTTGACTTTTCCACAATGTCGACAAATAGGCGGCGCTCCACGAGCTCGCTCATGTCTAGGTGGGCCTGCGACTCAAAACCCTCGGGCCGTTTGAGGGTAAAACTCGACGGCTCCACCAGTTGCTCCCACATTACTACGAGCACAGCGAGCAGAGCGAGCACAAGGCGATAAATTATGTCTAAAGTTTAGGTTTAAGCAGAAACGTGAGCAGAAAGACAGCGGTAAAGAGTGCTCCGATAATAATAAACGGCAGGCCCGCGAAGCCGTCGATGTTGGCGCCGTAGATCTTGATGAGCGCCGCGGGCACCACGAGCGCGCCCAGGCTGGTAACAAAGGTCAGCGAAGCCATAAACGTGCCAAACTGGCCTTCTGGTGCGTACTTGATGAGCGCCGCCTTGAATATGGGCGTGCCGTAGCTGGCGCTGGCCTCCACCAGGGCAAACAGCACAAAGTAGGCGGGGGTCGGCGCGAGGCCCATACAGGTGAAGCCCACAATACAAAACCCGAGCGCCAAGCGGAGCAGAATCACGTCAGTGCGGTCCACATCGTGCGGGTGCTGCGTGGTGAGCCTGCCGAGCCACTTGTGCAGGTTGGGGAACCCAAACGCATAGGCAATGAACCTGTGAAACGACAACAGCGTCACCAGGTACCCTGTTTCGACCGAGCTCCAGTTGAACTGGTGCTTGACGTACAAGAGCAAGACGCCAATGATGGACATGATCAGTTCGGTCCCCAGCACTGCGCACATGGCCATGATGCGAGCGTTGCGGCGCCTAAACGGGTCATCAATATAGTTGAATAACAGGTACTTGAACCTGGCGCCGCTCGGTAGCTTGATGGGGATGTGCGAGGGCTTGAGGCTCTCGTGCACAAAGAATTTCGCCAGCACCAGGCATGTGAAGCACCCTCCGGCGGCAATAAGGTAGAGATTGCTGATCCCCAGATAGACAATTAGCCTGCTACCAATAGTTGGGCCCATGGCAATGGCGATAAACACGGCCGCGTCCACATACGACACGTACTGGGCGCGCTGGGTCGAGTCGCTCACCAAATCCGAGATATAAGAGATGGCCAGCGGAATGAGACCAGTGACAGAGCCGCCAAGGCTGGCAACCGTGGTCGAGACAAGCAACCAGTAGTAGTGGGGTATGCCGCTACTGCCAAACACAAGATACCAGGTGAATAGCCGCGACGCGGCGAGCGTGATCAAGCTCCAGTAAAGCACAGGCTTGCGGCCATACTTATCGCTGAGGGAACTCGTGTAGGGCACAATCACGATACCCCCGGCGGCGGTGATCACCTGGGTCCACAGAGTAACAGAGCTTGCCAGCCTGCTCGCCTGCGAGTCTTGAAAGCATTGGGCGGTGGGAGTGCCGATATTGTAGCAGATGAGCAGGTACTCAATGTCGATTTCCGCCGCTGCCGTAGACAAGATCGAAATGATAAAGAGGCTGAGCACCAGCAAGTAGATTGTGATTTGCCTGCGCACAGATGCCAGCACGGCGAGATTGGGCACCAAATGGGGCAGTTCTGGGGCCAATGCCTCAGTTTCTAAATACGCCTCCTGGGCCTGCATGAGGTGATCAGTGTTGACTTGAGCGAATTAAGATATATATATATATAGGGCGTATCGAGTCGCCCTGCGGGGATCGAGATTACACCAAGGTTGATCAAAGTAAACAGTCACTCTGGTTGGCCTCGCGTGGCCTAGCACGTGTTGTTTGGAGGACCCTTAATCAGACCCTATAATCCCTACAAGCCGAGAGAGCACCTTAGCAAACCATGCAGCTTCCGACAAATGAGCAAAATTGGAACGCGTTCCATGCCGCTGCAGTGCTAGGCAACTCCAAAACAGTCGCCAAACTGGTTTCGTCGCTCAAAAGGGTGCTACCCATGGCGCTGCTCGCCAAGGACGAGCGCGGCAACACTCCTGCGCACCTGGCGGCCATTCATGGCAACCTTAGGGCCCTGAGACTGCTGATTGATACGTGCCCCGAGGCCCTTGGAGTAAAAAACTCCAAATCCTTGACGGTACTCGATATTTTACGACACTGCGAAGATGTTCCCTACACCTTTGAGCTGAGGACGCGGTTGGTTGCCTGGGGCTCGGCCAGCCTTGGTGAGAATGCTCTCGGGATGCTTGACCAACCCCAGATTGCCCCCAGCGGCGTGGACCGGTTCCGTCCCCGCACAATTGTGGAGATTGCAATGGGCAACACCCCAATGGTAATATCGCAAACGGGATTGGACCGCCACATCAACATGGGCCCGGCCCTCAAACGAAGCGAGGCTACTGTCAACCCCATCAGCTGCTCTGGCGCTCAGCATTCCATCATTGCAACGCCCGAATCTGTGTACAGCTGGGGCCCAAACAACCATGGCCAGCTCGGACTGGACCGGCCGGCAAACGCTCCTACTGCACTTGGTGACTTTTTGGAATACAAAACCACGTCTCAGGGTGGGTTCGATGCTCTCAAAGGGCACGATGTCGTCCCCGTCGAGCCCCTCGCCGGAACCGAGTGCTGCTCCCAGTACACTGTCGCCTGGACCACCACAAAGCTATACGGCTGGGGAGTTAATAGGGGTCAGTTCCCAAACAAGCCCGAAGGACGGTGCAAAGTGTCGCAGTTTTACGGGTTCAAAGAGCCCATACAAGGTGTGGCCTGCCTGGACAAGCTGCTGGCTGTTCTTGTTGGTGGCCGTTTGGTGGTGTTTGAGGCTGGCGAAGTCAACAAGACTGGCTTGCAGTGCAGCCAAATCAAAGGCCGGGGCAGGACCCTTGTTTTGAAGAGTGAAAATAAGCTCCACGTTTACGGCGCCGAGCTGCAGCGTGTGCCCCTGCCCAAATCAGAGACGGTGCTCGACTTTGATGTATCAGAGACCGGTGTGGTTGTTATCGCCACCAAGCACACTGTCTACACCTACAAGGGTGGCAGCGTTAGCGAGGTTTCGGGCGCTCAGAGGTTCTGCATCACCAGTGTTGCGTGCGATGCCAGAGCGGCCTCGTTTATTGGCGTCCAGCAGTTTTACGTGCCGCCGCACATGACGCTCAAGGGAAACGGGTTGGCTCACGACTTGAGCAAAGTGTGCCCGGTCAAAACAGTCGAGTTCTCCACAGCCAGCCTCAAGTTTAGCTATTTCGAGGGAGGGTGCCTCGAGTCGGTTGGCGACGAGTACGACTGGCTCAGTACACCCGCAACTATCAGACAAGGTGACTGCTTTCTTGTCTCTGGTGACGCGCGAGTGCCCGTACACAGATCCATCTTGCTTGGTCGTGCACCCTCGCTCGCCAACAATGTGACTACCCGCCGGGGCTGCGCAATCAAAATGCAGGGCGACGATTTTGTGTTTTCGCAAGTCTCCGCCGAGGCTCTTGCCGCCTTTGTGCACTACCTCTACACCGAGCAGCCCAGCTCGAGCCCCGCCAACCAGCTCGGCCAGGAGTACCGCGACCTGCAAACGCTGGTCAAGAGCTCGCTGCCTGCCGGGCTGCTCAGAGCCAAATCGCTTCAGCCAGATGTGGAGATCAAGGCTACTGACGGTTCTGTGTTTGCGCACTCGTATATCCTTGCTAGCCGGTTGCCCTACTTTACAGCGCGCCTGGCAGCCGCCTGGAAGCAAGAGCCAGTGCAGCTACAATACTCCAAGGCGTGCGTCCAGCTGCTTGTTGACTACATCTACAGCGGCCAGCCCAGCCAGACGAAAAATCTCACTGGCTCTGAGGACGAGGTGTTTTCCGTCTTGTTTGAGCTGTGGTACCTCTGCGACGAGATCATGTATTCTCAGCTCGCAAAGGTCGTTGAGAGCGCTCTGATCGAGTCCATCTCTCTCGAAACCTGCTTGGATGTTTTGGACAGCCTGCCCGCAGGGTGCGCCGCGCACGGCGTGGCCAAGGAGTTTTGCGCCAGGCATATGGACTATTTTATCACTGCAGGAGCTCTCAGCGACTCTATCGAGAACTTTTATCGAAAGATGTACGCGGACGAGGACAAGCCGACCGATCTGGCGGTTCAAGTTGTGGCGCTCACTCCCAGTCTTTCGAGCGTGTCGAGCACCACTGTCAGTTCGAGGGCAAGTCCGGCGTCCAGTACTCTGCCCAGCCCACTGGCTAGCTCTCGCGCTTCTCCTGCCCCAAAGATGGCTCCTTCCAGTGCCCCTTCTCCTTCTCCTGTGGCTAAACCTGCGGCCAGACCCCAGGCGACCCCTGCGAGTGCGCCGGTCTCTGCAAAGGCACCCACTCCAGTGGCTAAACTCGGGGCCACTCCCAAAAGTACCCCCATTAGTATGCCCTGGGCTCGAAATTCCAGCGCAACGCCGTCGCCAGGGCTACCTGCACTGGGATCGCCAACTCCGTTGCCACAGCTGGGGAAATCGATGCCAAAACTGGGCAGCTCGCCAACCATGCGCCCGCGCACCACCTCTGTGCCGCGGATCTCGCGCGTCTCGCAAAAGGAACGCCGCCGGATCCAGCTCGATACGCAGGAACCCGAGCCGTCATCGTCGGCAGCCCCCTGGGGACGCCAACAAAATTCCGCCGGGCTATTGAGCGAGCAGATCGCCATGATGCGGCAAAAGCGCACGGCAAACTAGCATATATTTATAGACATTCTCGGGCCTCTGCAGGCCACATACTCACCCTGCATACTCATGCAGCCGGTCAGCAATCCCCAGGTTTTTCCCCGGATTTGTTGGCAGAGTGCAGGTCGCCAAAACGGGCGAGCGGTGCGAGATGATGTTTGCGCGCACCAGGGCTTTTTTTATTTTTCAGAAATGCCGGTGGTGTGATGGGATCTGCAGGCCTCTGGATTGGTCCAGATGGGCAGCGCAAAGAATTTGTATCAGATTAGGTGAAATAAAATTGTAGCTCCACGCTCCGGTAAAAATAACGCAGCCCCGGCTCGGGCTTGGGCATTTCTACGCACCCGCGCAAGGTCCCCCTTACCTCGCACCAGGGTTAGGAGCCATGCAGTGTCCGGAAAAATCTCGACCGAGACAAGAAGCCACAATTTAACCATAATGTGAGAGCAAATACCCATACCAGTCCGGTCAGGGTGCCCAGCTCACCGTCAACCCGCGGGATCAACCAAACCAGCCCTGCTCAACTCATGCATGCACCTGCATGCATCTGTCATTGGTTGAGTATATAAAAGCGCTCGATCTGCCACGAAACCCGCATGTCATCGTTACTCAAGGCCCGCGTGCAGCACCCTGGAATCCTTAGCAAACTGCGCTCCGTCGAGGAGGTCGTTCCCATGTTCAAGGACGGCGACTGGATGGGGTGGTCTGGCTTCACCGGTGTGGGTGGGCCCAAGGCCATCCCTGTGGCTCTCGCCGAGCACGTTGAGAAAAACAACCTGCAAAACAAGCTTAGATTCAACTTGGTCACCGGCGCCTCCACCGACACCGACGTCGAGGGCAAGTGGGCTCAGCTTGGCATGATTGACCGCCGCACACCGCACCAGGTTGGCAAGCCCATCCAGCAGGGTATCAACAATGGCGAGATCCAGTTTTTCGACAAGCACCTTTCCATGGTCCCCCAGGACCTCATGTATGGTTACTACACCCGTAACCGTGCCACCAAGGAGCAGCAAAACTCCATCGACTATGCTCTGATTGAGGCCAGCGAGATCAAGAGCGATGGTGCCATCATCCTGGGCCCTTCGGTGGGTGCCACCCCTGAGCTCGCCCAATACGCCAAAAAGGTGATTATCGAGGTCAACACCTCGATCCCCTCGTTTGATGGGCTGCACGACATCCAGACCAGCGTCAACCCGCCCTACAGGGAAGCGTTCCCCGTCACCAAGGTCGACGATCGCTTTGGTACCCCCGGCCTTTACATTGACCCGAGCAAGATCGAGGCCATTGTCGAGTCCACTCACAAGGACAAGGTGGGCGAGAACACTCCCGCTGACGCCATGTCTGCTGCCATTGGTAGCCACCTGGTTGAGTTCTTTGAGCAGGAGGTCAAGCACGGCCGTCTTCCCGAGAACCTGCTGCCTCTGCAGAGCGGTATCGGCAACGTTGCCAACGCCATCATGAAGGGTCTTGCCCAGTCTCGCTTCCAGAACCTGACTGTGTGGTCTGAGGTGTTCCAGGACTCGTTCCTCGACTTTTTCGAGACTGGCAAGCTGGACTTTGCCACTGCCACCTCGATCCGCCTCACCCCCAAGGGCTTTGAGCGCTTCTTCAACAACTGGGACACCTTCAGCAAGAAGATCCTGCTGCGCTCGCAGTACATTTCCAACAACCCCGAGCTGATCCGCCGTCTCGGCGTCATCGCGATGAACACCCCCGTCGAGGTTGACCTTTACGCGCACGCAAACTCGACCTGCGTCAATGGCAGCCGCATGCTCAATGGTCTCGGAGGATCTGCCGACTTTTTGCGCAACGCCAAGCTGAGTATCATGCACGTTCCCTCTGCTCGCCCCACAAAGACCGACCCCACCGGTCTGTCGTGCATTGTGCCCATGTGCACTCACATTGACCAGACCGAGCACGACCTGGATGTGATTGTGACCGACGCTGGTCTTGCCGACGTGCGTGGCATGACCCCCAAGGAGCGCTCTCGCGAGATCATCAAGAACTGCGCCCACCCCGATTACAAGGACCAGCTGATGGACTACATCAACTTTGCCGAGAATTGGTGCACAAAGACCAAGAGCCTGCACGAGCCCCAGCACTTGGCCAGCGCCTTCAAGATGCACATCAACCTGCAAGAAAAGGGAACCATGAAACTGGATTCTTGGTAAACAAACATACACATTTACAAGTAGCTACAATTTTTTGAGCCTTTTATCCTGGCGCTGCGCTCGCATCCTCTGCATTATGAAATATATTCCTCCCTGGAAGGAGCCCTATTTTATTGGCATTGCTGGCTGCTCGGGCAGCGGCAAAACGTCAATCACCAATATTCTCACACAAAAGCTAAATGTGCCTTGGACAATCCAGCTCTCGATGGATAATTTCTACAAACAGTTTTCCGAGGAAGACCGGCAAAAGGCCTTTAGGGGCGATCTCGACGTCGACAGCCCCGATAGTATTGATTTCGACCTTTTGGTCAAAGTTTTGGCCGACCTCAAGGCCGGCAAACACACGCAGGTGCCCGTGTACAGCTTCAAAACCCACAGCCGCACCGATAAAAAGATCGACCTGTACGGAGCAAACGTTGTTATCGTGGAGGGCATTTTCGCGCTGTTTGACGACCGCGTGCGCAGTATTCTCGACCTCAAAATCTTTGTGAAGGAGGAGTACGACGTGTGCATGGCGAGGCGCTTGAGCCGCGACATTCTCGAGCGCGGCCGCGAGCTCGAGTCTGCCATGCACCAATGGCACAAGTTTGTCAAGCCAAACTACATTAGCAGTATTCTGCCTACTGCTCGCCAGGCCGACTTTGTTGTGCCGAATGGCAAGGAGAACAAGGTCGCCATTAGCATGCTTTTGGGCCATATTCGCCGTACGCTGGTTGCCCAGAGCCGCTCGCATCTGGAGGATCTGCAGAAACTGGGCTGCACGCCCGTGGACATCTCCAACTTTTGCAGCGTGCTGCCCGAGACCAACCAAAACAAGGGCATTCACACGTATTTGGTCGACAAGCACACCAAGCGCGACGACTTTATCTTTTACTTCAACCGCATGGCCGACAAGCTCATCTCGTTTGCCCTCGAAACTGTTTTCGAAAAGGCCTCTGCCACCAGCGAGGTCGTCACCCCTCAGGGCTCCACATTTAGCGGCGTGGCTGTGCCCTTTCAGCAGGTCACCGCTGTTACAATCATTCGCGGCGGTGAATGCCTAGAGACGGCGCTCAAGGCGATCATTCCCGACATCAAGCTGGGCCGGCTGTTGATTCAAAGCGACAGCCACACCGGCGAGCCGAGGCTTCACACGCAAAAGCTGCAACAATTCACCGCAGAGAGCAAGGTGCTCCTTGTGGACACACAGATTCTGAGCGGTGCGGCTGCGGTGATGGCGTGCGCAGTCCTGGTTGACCACGGCGTGCTGGAGGAGAACATTACATTTATTTGCTACAGTGCGCACGAGATGGGCGTTCGCCGGCTGCACTCGGCCTTCCCCAAGGCAAACATTGTCTTTGCGCTGCTCAACACTCAGGCGATGATTCTCGATTTGGATGTGAGGTACTATGGCACATAAAAAGAATACTAAAACTACAAACTAAAAGTTCATCAGGCGCATGATTGCGTAGCCAACAAAGACAATCACAACGTAGCAGATGATGCTGGCGGGCACGCCGCGCGAGATAAAGTCGCCCGCGGTGAGGTACGGCACGCCAAACTCGTTCGTCTGGCAGATGGCGGCGACGTTGGGGAACCCCGAGGTGGGAAGGGCCATGGCACCCGAGCAGAGCAGCGCAGACACCATCACGACGATGTTGGGGTGCGGGTCGTCCATCTGCTCGCCGATCGACTTGACCAGCGGCAAGACAATCAGCGCGGCGACGGTGTGGGACACAAACGACGCCACCACGAGGATCATGATGCCAAACACAATGCATACGCCAAATAGGCCCAGGTCCTGGATTTGGGCTTGGATCACGACGGCGGCGGTCTTGAGCAGCCCGCACGACTCGACGGCCTTTCCGAGCACAACGCCGCCCATCGCCAGGGCAACGATCGTCCACAAAAAGTTGTTAAAGTCGGCCGCGTTGAGGATGCCCGGCCCAAACAGCAGCACCAGCGGGACGAGGGCCAGGATGCCCATGTTGCCGGTGTTTGGCTCCAGCTGCGAGTTGAAGCACCACAGCCCAATTGTAAACAGCGTTACAGCAAGAATGTAGTAGTGAACGCCGGTAAAGTGGTCGGATGTGCCCCTGATTTGGCCCAGCGAGCTCTTGGTGGAACTCGGAGGGAAGGTAAAGATGAGCAAGAGCCATACTAAAATGATGGATATGAGGCACACTGGAAGAGCAACGGCGAACCAGCCCAGCCACGAAGGCTGCGGGGTCATGTTTTGCAGGGCAATGATGTTTTGCGGCGAGGCAATGGGGGAGGCCATGCCGCCGATATTCGAGGCCAGGGCGATGCCCAGAATAATTGCCTTGGCGAACTGATCGCCCTCGGGGAGCGTGCGCAACAGGGGCTGCGCGACGCTAAACAGCAGCACCGGTGCAGCGACGTTGGAGATCCACATGCACAAAAAGCACGAGACGAGCATGAGCACCAAGACGATGCGGCTGGGCGAGCTGCCTGATTTGGCGAGAATCACAGTGGCGAGCTTTTTGGCAATATTGTACTTTGAAAGAGCGGCCGCCAGCGCAAACCCGCCAAGCAGCACCATAATTACCGGGGACCACATTTTGGCAAACACAAAGTCGGCAGCCGCGGTGGCGCTCATTCGCTTGCCCTTTTCAGTGAGAGGGATCCTTAGGCAAACCACCAAAAACGGAACCATCAACGAGGTCACAAACAGCGGGAGCGCCTCGGTCGCCCACAGCAGCGACGCATAAATAATGATGGCCAGGCAGTTGTTTTGGGGTGTCTTGTGCAGCAATGGGAAAAATACAATCCCCAAAAAGATTGCCGTGAAGGCCATGATGCGGATGGCGTTCATATTGTTGGCCACGATCGCGGGTAGCGTCAGGCCAAAGACGGTGACCTCGGCCGCGGCGGACCCGTCGGGGCCTGCCTTGACCGCGTGCTTTTGCCGCTCCATGGAGATCATATCGCGCCACACGGTATTGCGCTCCCACACAACGTGTTCTCTGAGGTACCCGCGCAGTGCCTGGAGAGCCTCCTCTGGGCTGGTGTTGAGCAGCTCGCCATAGTTGGCAACGAGCTGGTCGAGCCTGGCCTTGAGCTGGGCCTCGGTGGCGGGGCTAAACACCTGAGCCTGGTTGAGCTCCTGGGTGTAAATGGGCTGCAGGTGGGTGTCGAGGATCTTGTCGAACTTTTTGAGAATCTTGCGGAACCCGGTGCGGTTGAGGTCGACAAACGAGATCAACTCAGACAGAGCAACAAATACAGCCACTGTTTCGCGTTTGAGGGCAATGCGACGCACGGTGCGTTCGTCCTGGGTAGCGAGGGTGCCCCGCAGATCTGCGCGGCTCGGGCGCTGCAGACCCTCGCCGTCACTCTCGCTATCGCTCTCGTCGGCGTTCTGCGTGACCGGGACCTGCTCAAACGCCTTGAGGTCTTCGCTCAGGTCCTGGCATCTGTCGAGTAACTGGGGCTCAGTTTCATGGTAGAACCGGTCGATCTTGCGCACCTCCTTGTCGAGAGCCTTGCAAAACACCGGCCGCGGGTCACGGGTGAGCAGCGACTCCTCGGCGCCTGATCGCGTCGCAGCCTCCTTCTCCAGCAGGTAGATCTGCTTTTTGAGGCCAGCATAGTCGATATAGCTGGAACGCCACTCGGGGACCGCGTTAAACTCGAGCGACGACGAGAACTTCATCGCTTACGGCCTGGATTAGGAGAGATAAGATAGGCCTCGAGTGGGGGCCGCCAGGGCTAAATTAGAGGCTAAACTAGATGCTAAACTAGAGATTAGAGTTTATATTGTGGTAGCGCACAACAACCTTGTAGCCAGAGACGCCCTGGCCAAATCGCACCATCGCCGCGGGGATGCGGTCATAGCCCGTGCCAAACAAATGAATTGGCAGCGCCCGCAGCTCATTGGTCGCCAGGAACCGGTTGACCTGCTCAAAGATGCCGCCTGTGGCCGCGAGCAGCTCGTCCGGCGCCACATTCTCCTTAAACCAGGGGCCCATGGGCCAGCTCTTGTTCCACAGGAGGTACCACAGCGGCGTGTCGATTGTGACAGGTTTGGACGATTCGGGCATCTTTTTGGGGTGAATTGGAAGCGATGTGTGGATCTTGGACTTGAGCGACTCCGACATGGCGTCGTAGACCTTGGAGAGTGTGCCTCCAGAGCTGATGGTGTCGTAGGCCAGCATGATCTTGTTGTCGCTAATATCACGGGCCTTTGCCGGCCATTCTGGGTCGTGGTAGTCGATCAAGTGCTCAATCCCGGCAGCGTTAAACATTTGGCGGTGCTTGGCCGATGCAACGGCAATCACCTCGTACCCCATATACCGGTAGACCTGGCACGCGACAAACCCCAGGCTCGAGGCCGCCCCGTACACAAGGCACCAGCCTCGCTGTGAGTTGCGCTCCAGCGGGGTCTGGTTGTACCAGCACGCCGCCAGGGCGACTGTACCCAACGACACCCCTAGGGAGCTGGCCTGCTCAAACGAGTACACCGGTCCGCTCACCAACCGGTCCGCGTAGCTGTGCACCAGCACAGACGGAAACACAAACAGCGAGTCGGCCCGGACGTCCATCAAATTGGTGTAGGCACCGTCGTCTGGCCGCGCCAAATTGGACCCCGTCTGGCCGCCGGCAACGGTCTGGCCAACGTGCACACCCTTAACCTGAGGGCCTATTTCGACAACAACTCCAGCAAAATCGCACCCAGACCCAGCGCCGGTGGCAAGTTTGTTGACCAGGTGCTTGTAGTCGGTCGGGTTGAACGCCACGCATTTTGGCACAACTCGAACATACCCCGGGCTCAATGGCCTAATCGGAGCAGAACTGCTCTCCAGCTTGCCCTCGGCTCCGCATCTCCATAGCTTACGAGACATTGAGAGGGGAAACCAGCAACTCCATGTCAGTGTGGGGAATGCCGTCCTCGAGATACTCGGGGCCCTTTGGCTTGAACCCAAACGACCCGTAAAACTTTAGTAGATACGACTGGGCCGCAATCTCCAAGGGGAATTGCGAGTTTTTGATCAGCTCGGTGATCAGTTCGCGTCCAAGCCCCGCGCCACGCGCGGATTTGCGGGTCACGATGCGCCCAGCGCGTCTCAGGCCCTGATACACCCTGCCATACGCCACCAGCTCCCCGCCCTGATAGCCCAGCACGTGCAGGGTGTCCTGCGCCAAGTCGACGCCGTCAATGTCCTGATAAGCGCACTCTTGCTCGACGACAAAAACCTCGCTTCTCAGTCTGAGTATTTCATACAATTGTTTGGTGGTTAAAGTGTCGAATTTGAGCACCGTCCACTGAGTCATTATTTAGAGGCCCCTGAGCGGGCTATTCTCACTCTTACACACATTTAGTCGATGACTTAGCATTAGCTTGTAGCTCCACCAATACCTGCCGAGTTTTTTTTTTTTTTCGTTGAGCCGCTTTGGGTTGGACGCTCTCGATTGCTCCCTCGCGAGCATGCATCCTGCATACCCGTAACGGAGAAATTTACGTAACCCCCCCCCCCCTCATGAGCGCGCATGCAGCATCAACAAGTACCAAAACACACCAACGCAGCGTGATCGCCGCCGAGGACGCAGCTCGCTCGCGTGCCTCGCTGGCACGCCCCCACCAACGTCCTTTCGGAGAAAAAGCAACATTACCTTCTGTTTTGATGCACAGGGCTGCGGGGACTCCCAAATACCAAACGACATCGCGCTTTCGCGGCTTGATAACCTCTGAACGCCTGTAGGCGTAAAAGTAAAGAATGTCTTCCACATGTCATACCCCAGACTGCAGGTCTATACTTGGCACCTTTTCAAAAAAACATCAGCCAGGACCCAATTTTTTGTATGTGCTTCCGGTATAAGCTTCTTTAATGACTTTTGAGTTATTTTGCCGGGTGAAAATTTCATGTCTACGGATTTTGGATACCTCATGCACTCAGGCCACCTGCGCATTGACGTCACAGCGCATACACTCGACTGCACATTTTCTCTGCATATAATGCCCGTGCCGCGCCAACCTGGGAATTCCCCCTTGAATGAAAATCGACGAAAAAATCGGCGCCGAGTCCGGCGCCAACGACATCTTTGTTACTGAAGCGTATGTAGAGGATGCAGAGTCCTCGATCGATTCCACGGTCCCAAGGAATAATCTCACACACAGGCGGCTGAAACCGCGCCATGTGCAGCTCATCGCCATGGGTGGTGCTATTGGCACCGTCTTGTTTGTCCAGTTGGGAAATACCCTCATCAAGGCCGGCCCAGCATCCATTTTCATCGCCTTCACTCTATGGTGTATTCCTGTGATTTGCGCCACCAACAGCATCGCAGAGATGGTTACCCAGTTCCCGCTGCCCTCTCCCTTTGTCAAAATGGCCGGAAGATGCTGCGATGAGGCCTTGGAGTTCTCGCAAGGTTGGAATTTTTACATCCTCCAGGCCACCCTTGTACCCTTTGAAATCACTGGCGTCACGCTTATATTACATTTTTGGCGGAGCGATTTCAACCCAGCCTACTCTATCGTCCCACAACTGGTCCTCTACTTTATCATCAATCTGGTGGTGCCTGTCTCTTATTTTGGCGAAGTTGAGTTTTGGCTCTCAATCTTCAAAGTGCTGATGATCACAGGCCTAATCATCTTCACTTTTATCACAATGGTCGGAGGCAACCCGCAGCACCATGCATTTGGCTTCCACAACTTCAACAACCCAGCCCCGTTTTTGGAGTACGTTACAGATAGCGGCTATACGTACAGCGGCGATCTCGGCCGATTCATCGGCTTTGGCGCATCCTTGGCTATGGCTTGCTACACGGTCTCGGGCCCCGACTATCTATCTCTGACTGCATCCGAGGCCTACAACCCCAGACGCACCTTGCCGCCGACCTACAAAAGCACTGTGTTCAGACTGTGCTTTTTCTTTATCCTCGGCTCTCTGAGTATGGGTATCATTTGTTCCGCTCGTGATCCTGCGCTTTTGCATGCTTGGGCAAATGGTGCTAGCGGTGGAGCTGCCTCCCCGTACGTCGTCGCCATGAACAACATGAACATTCCTGTCCTACCCCATATCATCAACGGTGGTATCTTGCTCAGCGCATTTAGCGCGGGTAATTCCTACTTTTTTACTTCCAGCCGCACTCTGTACGCAATGGCACTTGATGGAAAGGCACCACGTATTTTTGCCTACTGCAACAGGCTTGGTGTCCCCTGGGTGTCTTGTACTGCAAGTGCTTGCTTTGCTCTCTTGTCTCTGTGCCAGCTCAGTCAAAGTGCCAACACCGTTCTCAACTGGATTGTGGCCATTGGTACCTCCTCGCTCACAATCAACTATATCTACGTGAATTTCACCTACCTGCGCTTCTACTACGGCCTAGGCAAACAAAACATTGATCGTAACTCATTTGCCTACCGTGGACCTTTCCAGCCATATTGCGCTTGGTTTTGCCTGATTGCAATGTTTGTTATCACCTGGTTGGCCGGCTTTGAGGTGTTCCTCAAGGGCAACTGGGATGTCACGTCCTTTGTTTTCAAGTATGTGATGATTCCTTTTAATATTGTCTGCTTTGTCTTCTGGAAACTCTTCAAACGGACAAAGTTTAAGAAGCTGGAGGAAATTGACTTCAAATCCGGGCTTGAAGAAGTCGAGCAGCACGAGAAGACTGTTGTTTACAGACCTCCCAAAAACAAGGTTGAGAAAGTCCTGCGCGCTGTGGTCGGAGATGTCTAAATTGGACAATATTTAATTTATATTTCGATTTTATACTACGTATGAAGATGAAATTCAATATAAAAAACTATAAAAACTTACAAAAAAGAAGAGGAAACTTAAAAAAATCTCTCGAGGGAGAGTTGAACTCCCGACCTCAGGATGACAATGTACATTACAGTCCCGCGCTCTAAACCAACTGAGCTATCGAGAGGCGAACTTACGAAAAATTTTTAACGGGTATATCGAAGGTGAAAATTAGAATTTTTTCAAATTATACTTTCTACAGGTTGGTTTTAGTTTTAACCTTCTTTTCACACTCTTACTCAGATTTAACCCAATATGAATTCTCCTGCATACTTCTGCATGATCATGCATAAAGGTGCATAATATATTATATGACTAATACCCGAGGCGCCAGACACGGCGCGTTATAAATAGAGTGGCCGATGCGGCATGTGCACCAGCGGT
>JAKTZS010000083.1:0-18492 GCA_030562575.1 Wickerhamiella parazyma
TGGGTGCGCTAGTCGCCCCGTCCCTATAGCACAGGTTGAGCCTTAGCTCCCGGTCTTTCCCGCACGCGCACTGCGCCCTGGGTTGCAAGCCTCTAATGAACTATTTATAGCATAGAGAGGTATTAAACGGTAAAAAAAAAAAACGCTGTCGGCCAAAAATGGGTGCGCTAGTCGCCCCGTCCCTATAGCACAGGTTGAGCCTTAGCTCCCGGTCTTTCCCGCACGCGCACTGCGTCCTGGGTTGCAAGCCTCTAATGAACTATTTTATAGCATAGAGAGGTATCAAAGGGAAAAAAAAAAAAAAGCGCCCTAGGTTGCATTATAGCCTAGAGAGGTATTAAACGAGAAAAAAAAAACCTCAATCCACGAGTCTCTAACACAGCGCCAGTATGGTGCCTTGATATAGTGGCTGGTGCAGCAATGAGCACTTGCGATGGCATTCATTCTGGAAGGGTAAACTTTGGGAGGGCAGGGGACATTCTGCACTTCGCGCTACATTAGCTACCTACCACCGTGCCTTGGGGCATCAAGTGATACGGCCATGCCCCATTTGGAGACGAGTTCAACCCTGAAATTAGAGTCGAACCAACTGTGGCCCCAGTTCGCACCCCGCGACACAAAGATGCGGCTTGAATAAATAATGAAGCAACTACTTGCCTGTGTACCGTGGCTTTGGAAGATTCATTGAGCCCTGCCGCTCACATTTGCGGGCAATTCAGAGTTTCCTGGATCCCTAGATAGATAAGACTAGAGGCCGCACTGACACTACTAAAATAGATATTTAAAAGCAAAACAAGAGGTACACAAAGCTCAATTCGGAGTTCCTCAAATATAAATCAAGCTTGTCGGGCTCTGGACTACGCTTGTGTGCGTGAACTCAAAGGCTATAGCTCGTGTTTGGGGTTGCGAGATCGCCGCAGCGTTGATTGCTCCGGGAGACTACACCACCATAAGTATCGAGTGAAGATACCTGGCTGTTTCTGTCCGTTCTTTGCGCCTGAGAATCACAGCACCTTCAAGAATTAAAGAGTACACAACTTTCCATCTCAAAGCGCCAGGTTATTTCCCCCCACTAAAATCAAAACATTTTGCGATAGCTCTCTGTTTTGATTAAATCTCGGTCACAATGATACCATCTGATCACCCAATATCAGCCAGTTCGATTGGGCAGCACTTTCAAAGGCGTCTCTTGCGCCTTAGAGGCCTTAGAGGCGCAGTCAACTCAGTACCACTTGCTTGTACGTTCGACCTTAGGCAGTAGCGACACTCAGATTTACAAGTCTGATCTCAATTCTACCAGGGTTTCGAGTAGATACATGTGATACATACGGTAATCGGCATGCACACGCAAAATGCACATGCTACTCCAAAAAAAAAAGACGGCGGGGGTTTCATCCCGCAGCCCTTAATCCTGAAATCTGAGTTTTATGAGGCCATTGGTGCCATTAACTCACCTCGTAAGGAGGTCTGCAAGCCCGTAGCCCGCCGATGCAACGCTGAGCCACAATAGGGTTCCGTCTATGGTCCTCCTCGCCGTCACGCCAAATCATAGAGGCGCTTGATTTATTGCTCGAAAGATGTTGAAGAGCTTAGCTTTAACTATAGTGAGCTGAAAGCTCGCAATTGCTACGTCCCAACGTCTTGCATATTAATCCTTACGAGGTCCTAAATGCCTCGAAATTGGCTGGGGTGCCCTTGAAAATAGTCGGAATATCTATAGGAGCATAAACTTCAGAGATATTCTTTGTCTCGGCTGCATATTTCCTGGTAAATGGCACTGTGATCTATGCATAAGACTGCATGCATCCGCATACATATGCATTGCCAGTGCAGATACGTAAAAGCAATGTAAGGGCTCATTGCTTCTTCGAATAAAGCTCAAAAATTAAAATTTATTAGGTTCCGAGTACATGCTGAGCTTTACTTGGGCAGACCCCGTGCGTTAAATGCCCTAACTTGTGCGGCTCGCACGTCGGGCCACTAGCGCAAGACTCAACTCCGACCCATGGTCGGATGCACCTCTTACATAACAAATATTTCAGTTTAAATGAAGGGGCGATCCACAATTGTTGATCCAGCCTAAAGTAATATGGCCTCCGAGAGTGCTCACAGCAAAGAGGAGACCCAGTCCACCCCCACTCAGTCTTTGAGTGAGCCGTCAAGTGCCAATGAAGAACCGGTCGCACTTTATCGCAAAAAGACGGAGCTCGACGAAGAGGGCAATCCTAGCCACCGCACCATTTCCAGGGTTGCCACTGCGGCCGAGGCGTATTATCTAGCGCGTGTTTTGAGCGGGCAGAACAAGCGCGATATGAGCAACATCCCTAATATGGGTCGGGGCAAACCTTACCCTCCAGATTTGGTTGATCATGAGGCGTATCGAGTAGATTTCGAGAACGACGAGGACCCTCATTGCCCTCTCAATTGGAGCCTGAAAGAAAAGCTACCCATGTCCTTTGCCGTTGCCTTTGCCACTATGAACTCCTCATTTGGTTCGTCAATCTATGGATCCACCCTCCCTGTTGTTGAGAAGGTCTTCCACGTTGGCGTTTCTGTCGCCGAGCTTGGTATTTGTCTATACGTTTTGGGATTTGCGTCAGGCCCCATTGTGTGGGGCCCCATTTCTGAGTACTTTGGTCGCAAGGTTCCTATGATCCTATCGTGCTTCTTGATGATTTGCTTCGCATTTGCTTCTGCCACTGCCAAGGACTTTCAGACTCTGATGCTTGCGCGTTTTTTTGCAGGCGCCGCAGGTGCAGGCCCCTTAACGGTGGTGCCTGCTATGTATGCTGATATGTATGACAGCAGGACTCGTGGTACTGCCTCAGCTCTTTTTACCCTTTGCGTCACGGGTGGGCCCATGCTTGGCCCGGTTATAGGCGAGTTCGTCGTCAGCTCCTACTTGGGCTGGCGTTGGTGCCTTTACATCTCCGGTATTATGGGTGCACTTTCCGGAGTTATCGTACTTTTCACTTGCAAAGAAACCTATCATCCAATTGTGCTGGTGGAGAAGGCAAGATTGCTACGTGGGCTTACCGACAATTGGGGTATCTATGCAGAGCACGAGACTGTGGTTATCGATTTTAAGCAAATTGTTCACAATTCTTTGTTGAGGCCGTTCAAGATGCTGGCGTCCGAGCCCATTTTGATGCTGATCAGCTTTTATGGTGGGCTAGTTTATGGCCTATTGTATATGTGCCTGTCTGTCATTCCTCGCATGTACCAGGAGCAGTACCATTGGCATGGTGGCGTTATTGGTCTTCCCTACCTCAGCTTTCTGATCGGCTGTATTCTTGCCACTTGCTGTGAGATCTTCATCTTTGGGCCGCGTTACCTCAAGGCCCTGGCCAAGAGTGGTTTGCCCGTCGTCCCCGAGGAGCGCCTTCAGCTCATGATGATTGGAGGTCCTGTCTTTACTATTGGTATTTTCTGGATCTTCTGGACTGGAGCCTATCCCAAAACCCCCGAGACCCCGCACGGCTGCCACTTCATGGTCCCTGTGGTGGGCGGTTCTTTGTTTGGGTTTGGCTTTATTGGAATTTTCATTCCCATGATCAGCTATGTTATCGACAGCTATCTCATGTTGGCAGCATCTGGAATGGCCGCGAATACCCTGCTCCGCTCAGCTATGGGCGCCGCGTTTCCTCTATTCACTGTTCAAATGTACAACAATCTCGGTTATCAGTGGGCAGGAACACTCGTTGGTTGCCTTAGTGCTATTCTCATCCCTGTTCCTTTTATCTTCTACAAGTTTGGAGGAAAGATCCGTCAAAAGTCCAAGTTTGCAGTCGACCTATCTGCTGGCATTGAGAACGCTGAGGCGAACGAGAAGCAAGATGAGGAGCGTGGTCATGAGGCGGAGGAGATCGGACGGGAGGAACAGGTCGAGCGCGAGGCAGCCTCTCGCGCTCGCTCGCATGGAAATTAATTTCTTTCAGTAATTAGAGCATTTGCATTTACATAAATTCGCTTCACAGCACTATCGACTAAGTATTAGACTGGTAGCGTGCTGCTTGAATGAACAAATGTTAATTTGATTGCGTTCGGCCTGGTCGGAGATACCTGGACGCAATGCTCTCTAGGAGTATAGGAGCCTCAACTTCCGGACCTAGAGCGCTCAATACGAGGAATTTAAAGAGAAATTAACTCGTTTTCTTCGCGAAGAAGGCAACACAAGTGTGTGCTAAGTTCGGATGTTTTTAAGTGGTTTTCTGGGAATAAAGTACAGAATGGGATAATTGGGCTCTGAATTTGGTTATATTTTCGACTAGAAGTGTTTATATTGTTTTTTAACCGTATCTGGCCAAATTCGGTAGTTACAGGCCAAGTTCTGACATTGATATAAACATCATAAATTAAATATTTTGTGTAATATTTAAAAAATGCAAAAAAGCCTTTAAAAACAGAGATAGACATTTGTCAATAAAAACTTGCGTAAAATATTAACCTATGAACATATCTTTTCAGCCAATTTTTTTTTTAAGCTGCGGTCTTAGCTCAGTTGGGAGAGCGCCAGACTGAAGTCATTCGGTCAATTATCTGGAGGTCGTGTGTTCAATCCACACAGACCGCAATGCTCATTTTTTTGCGCTATTCTTTTTTGCACTGTCAGACCACCCCATGCCCGCTCACATACGGGCGTCACCTATTCGGCAGCCTTTGATGAGTCAGTTGCAGTGACCGGCCAACGGCTTTCCCCACCACGGGGGCCAGCTCTCCTAATCAACATGACTCGTACCTTTTTTGTTGGCGGTAATTTCAAGATGAACGGCTCCAAGAGCCAAATCTCCTCCATTGTCGGTGGTCTTAACGACGCCAAGCTCAACCCTGACGTCGAGGTGGTGATTGCCCCCCCTGCCCTCTACGTTGCCCAGGCTGTTGCTGAGAACAAGCAGAAGACCGTGTCTGTTGCTGCCCAGAACGTTTACGTCAAGGAGAGCGGTGCCTACACTGGTGAGATCAGTCCCGCTATGCTCAAGGACCTCGGCTCCCACTGGACCTTGACTGGTCACTCTGAGCGCCGTGCTTTGTTGGGTGAGTCCAGCGAGTTCATTGCCGAGAAGACCAAGTTCGCCATTGACAATGGTGTCAGCGTGATTTTCTGCTGCGGTGAGCAGAAGGAGGATCGCGAGTCTGGCAAGACCTTTGCTGTTGTCTCTGAGCAAATCGCGCCCGTTATCAGTGCCCTTTCCAAGGAGGACTGGTCCAAGCTGGTTATTGCCTACGAGCCCGTGTGGGCCATCGGTACCGGTCTTACTGCCACCCCCGAGGATGCTGAGGCCACCCACAAGGAGATCCGCGACTTCATTGCCAAGGAGGCCGGCGAGGCCATTGCCAGCTCTGTGCGCATTCTTTACGGTGGCTCTGTCAACGGCAAGACCGCCCCTGATCTCTCCAAGAAGGAGAACATTGACGGCTTCCTGGTTGGCGGTGCTTCCCTCAAGCCTGAGTTCATTGATATCATTAACGTGTGACTAGCACGCCCCCACAAGGGACACCTCTAGAAGGTGTGCCAATTTTTAGCTATATAACTTATCCTTATAGCTACCTTTTGAACTTTGTAATTTTTTCACAATGAGTGTTGAAGGCAGCCTCGCGGCGATTATGGAGGAGTACAAAAACAAATCGTACGAAGAGATAGCAGAGGATCTACAAAAAATCCCGTTTTTCATGACCGAGCTCGACGAGGATGCCGAAAACAATGAGCAGCTGGCCGCCCTGCGAGATTTAGCGTATGATGGTACCAAGGACGAAATCGCAGAGAATTTTAGGCAACAGGGTAATGACTGCTATAGAACCAAACAGTACCCCCAGGCAATCGAGTACTACTCCAAGGCAATTGAGCAGGACTGCCAGATACCTCGTATCGAGATTGCTTGCTATGGCAACAGAGCTCAGTGCAACCTGGAGCTCAAGAATTATCGCAAATGCGTCAACGATTGTGTCAAGGTTTTGGAAATTGACCATGACAATCTTAAAGCCTGGTACCGTAGCGGGAAAGCGTTTTTCCAGCTCGGCCGCTACGATGAGTGTCTTACTTGCTGCGCGCATGGCCTCAGCGTCGACAAGACCAATGAAGGCATACTGGCCATCCAGGAGCAAGCCTTGAGACGCAAGGCTGAGCGCGCACAAGCAGAGGAGAAGCGCAAGCAAAGGGAGGCCGAGAAGGAGCAGGAGAAGCGAGTATTCCAGTTGGCATTGGACGCCAGAGAAATCACTTGCCGCTTCACAGAAAGGTTCGAAGACAAGCGCAAAACTACTGGCGATCTGAAGGCGTCACTGGAGGATCCCAAAGACCATTTATCACAGCTCATTGTTCCTTTGATGGTTCTTTATCCCGTTAGCCTCGAGTCGGACATTATACAGCAGATTTCAGAGCTCAGTACGGTCAATGAAGTTGTCGAGCAGCTCTTTGAGCAGCCACCACCCTGGGCTAATAAATTTCCCAGCCACAAACTGGGCAATCTTGACGTCTTTGCACCAACATCATCTGGAGGGCTTGCAAAAATTGGTCTCAAGAGTACCATTTCCAAAATCCTGGGCACTACGAAGCCCGACGTCACGATGGTGGATGGCATGTGCCGGCTCTATGTCGTGCCCAAAGATGAGACTGCCAAGTTTCTGGGGTCATGGAAAAAGCAAGAGTTGCATGACTAGTGGATGACAGCCAAGGGGAGAAAAAACCGCACAAGCTTTGGGCTGAGCAGGCACGCCCGCCCATCTGGCCCTATTCAACAGGGACATAACCGCGCCACGAGTAGTGGTGGGGGTAGACCAAGCATACATATTCGAGCTAATTCAATACTAAATATCGATTAAATACAATGCAACGCGACGAACCTGCACGGGTTCGTTCGGGCAACAATCGGAGCGCAGCTGGGCTCGTCTAGCTCATGTTGGGCTTGGCCAGCTTCCAGACAGAGTTGGTCTTGAACGCTTCAGGAGCGCGGGGGGTGTCGGTTTGGCCGCGCTGAATTCCAGTGAGACGGAAATCTCTGTGGAGCATGGCGTGGTCGAAATCATCGGGGTTCCAGCGGTCGCGCTTGCCGCCATTCCTCAGGTAGTGGACACTGCCCAAACTGCCACCTGCGACAGTCAGGAGTCCGAGCATAATGCCGTAGGGCATCAGAGCCTCAAAGGGAATCATGATGAGGGAGAATTTGGTAAGCGCTGATTGGGCGTGGTCAGCTCGCGGCCACTGCGTAGCTACTTGAATATTAATAGTAATACGAGTTTGAAATGCAATTAAATTGATCTGCGGTGGTTGGCGTTAATTCAGGTCAATGACATTAGGCCTACATTTTTATAAGTTAATTTAAATGTTGGAGGGGTAGAGCATGACACGAACAGAAGCGCCAAAGGTCTTGGGGGGCAAGTTCTTGCGGAAACGAGCACGGACAACACCGTTGTTACCGTGGGTGCGGGTGATCTTGCCCCAGATGACGCGGATCTTGGTGCCACCGACCTCCTTTTGGGCACGGTAGACGTAGGCAACGCGCTTACCGAGGTAGAAGTTGGCCTCCTCGGTGGAGCTGACGCCCTCGAGCTTGAGGAGGGATGTGCCAGGGGTGGTGACGTTCTTGGAACGCTGGTAAGAGAGGTGCTTACCCTTAACGTACAAACGGTGAGTCTCTGCCATTGTAAAGTTGGTGCTTGAGCCCGGAGGTGAGGGTGAGTGGGTGTGTTAGGGCGTGCCTAAGCCCTAAATTTTTCAGCGCGATTTCTAAGCGATTGCGAGACGGGTGGCGAATCGCATTCATGGCATCGGATTTGATACGTGCTGTGTAACGCGCAGCGGGAGCATCAAAAATGAGCCCGGAAAACGCCGCCGCCGGTAGGTCTGCCGCGTGAAAAAATTTCCTTTGATCTCGTGCATAACCCTTGCCCACTCACACATATAAGCGGCGGATCCGCGTTAGATTTCTTCATGTGATGTACTCTATGGATCATTTCTATAGTACGCATCCTTTTTGAGCTCTTCTAAAGAGCCACAGAATCCAACTTGGTTGATGAGTGGATACCTGCACACCTTAGAGTGAGAACTGATGTTTTGGTGCTGTCTTAGGACTCTCCATCTATCTCTAATCTTCACAGCTGCCTAAGATTTTCTGCCTCGTGCGGTAGTCTGGGCCCGAAGGAGCGATGATCTTGACCCTTTGTATGTGCTTCCTCGGAAGAGTTACATTGTGGTGGGTGTGTATGGCTGTCTGACAAGTTTGTCTGTTGCTTTATGAATGACCTTAAATTTTATAGTAATTCGCAAACTTTTCCTTTACCTTAATTGTAGTTGCTCAGCGGGGTTGTTCATCACGTCATGCACATTCTACTCACCAACGACGATGGGCCTCCCGACGCCAAAGTTTCGCCATACGTGGAGAACTTTGTGAACGAGCTTGAAAAGAGCGTTTCCCACCTTAGTATTGTCGTGCCCCACGTTCAGAGATCGTGGATTGGCAAAGCTCACATCATTGGCCAAAATATCACGGGCAAGTACCTGTACAATGGGTCTGACGAACAATTTGACACCCCTCAAGATACAGAGGCTCGGGAATGGGTTTTGTTGACGGGAACCCCTGCCACATGTGCCAATATTGGAGTCAACCACATGTACAAGGACAAGGGTCCTGTAGACCTGGTGATCTCTGGGCCAAACTACGGTCGAAACACCTCTGCCCCATATATTTTGAGTAGTGGTACGGTTGGAGCTGCGCTAGAGGCGGTAATGTGTGGCAAAAAAGCTGTTGCCCTGAGCTACAGCTACACCCAGTCGAACCACCCAGAACTGCACGTTCAGCAAGCTTCGGAGCTGGCAGTCAAGATCATACATCACTTGGTAGAGAATTGGCCCGAGGATGTCCAGTTATTCTCGGTAAATATTCCCTTGGGAGATAAGCTTGGGCCAGACACACCCATTCGTTACGTCCCCATTCTGGAGCACATCTGGTCGGAGATTTTCAGCCATGAGGAGCCTTCTAAACTCGAGTTTGTGTGGAAACCCAATTTTAGTGCCTGCGATGCCAGTGTTCGTGCCAACGGCCCTGGCTCCGATGCCTACACTGTGACTAGTGGCGAGATCTCAGTGAGTCCCTTGACTGCATCTTTTAAACCTGCCTCGAATCTATATGGACAGACTATGAAGCTCAAGTAGACTATATAACCTAGCTGATTCATTTTTTAAACTCATGGCACTCAAGGCGTTCATCTCCTCGCCTGACGCGTACGTTGCAGAGTGCTGGAGGGAATGTACAGTGCCTGTCTCTGCGGATGAGGCAAGGTTCATTTATGAGGACTACGACACTCAGGATTTCGAGGCAAGAAATCCCGCAAAGCTCTATTACTCGTACATTTTTCGCAAGGGATTGATTCGCAAAAACTATTTGGCCAATATGGTTGCATATTATGTTGCGAAAAACCCAACCTGTGCGCTTAAATCTGGGTTTCCAGAGACGTTCAATTTCGAGCTCGATTATGCTGAATTTTTGGACGATAGCTTGGATGAGGCCTACGAATTGAGGCAAGAAATCGACACCAAGGATGCCACCTGGATTGTGAAACCCGCCATGGGCGACCGAGGCGAGGGCATAGCCATCTTCAAGACTATAGACGAGCTTCAGCAGGCGATGGATGCGGCAGGGAGCGAGGAAGATGGCGAGCTTCCGTTTAGGCATTATGTTGTACAAGAGTATGTGCAGCCATTGCTCATTGACTCCCGCAAGTTTCACATCCGCACCTATGTCGTGTGTCTGGGTGCTCTCAAGGTGTGGGTGTACGACGAGATGCTGGCTCTGTTTTCAGATACTGCTTACGATCCAGACTCGCGCGACCTCAAGGGCCATTTAACCAACACCTGTGCGCAGTCGTCAAAAACGTTTGACCCTCGAATCGTGAAGTTGTTTAGCACATTGCCAATAGACACGAGGCTCGTGCAAACCCGCATTCACAGCATCGTGCATGATTTATTTGGAGCGGCCGTTGCTGATCCTGTCAACTTCCAGCCGCTGCCCAATGCAGTCGAGATCTACGGGCTGGACTTTTTGGTCAGACCAGACCTGTCGCCAGTGTTACTGGAGGTGAATGCTTATCCTGATTTCGCCCAGACTGGCGAGCTGCAACCGCTGGTGAAGGGATTGTTCAAAGATACTGCTGCGGTTCTTGGAGGCAACGAGCCCTCTTCGAGCATGAGCCTTGTGTTCGAGCGTCAATTGAGATAGATGTATGAGTATACTATGAACATATAGAATATGCCTAGTTGTCTTGCCTGGTCGCTGATGCTAGCGATGTTGCTGGCTGCGGCCTTAAGTGGCCACATTTTTTTGTGGCGATTAACACAATGCGTTCCTTCCGCGCGCCCCAGTTCAGTACGGGCATTTCGGGCCAGTTTCGTCCAGATGTGGTTGAATTCTATGGTATATCAGAAGACATAGCGTGCTCGTACTTTGATCCAGTTCAATCCCTCTACATTGTCGGGACTCGCCAGGGCACAATCAAAGTGTATGGCAAAAGTGGATGCCAGCGCACTTTTAGCTTGGAGTCAAAGCAACCAGTAGAGCATGTCTTTTTGAACAAGACTGTTTACCTGTTGGCGCTGGATAGTGCCAATTGTGTGACGGTGTGGGACCTAAGTACCAACGAAACTTGGGCACACTATCATTTTCCCTCCCAGAGAGTCAGTCACTACTGGGATCCTGCGCTGGATTGGCTTTTCGTTGGGCAGAAGAACGGCCAGACCTGTGTATACGACATAGACCGCGGCATCATCTCACACTTTTTGATTGACAACATTCAGCTGCAGCTTATTCCTGCTGCCCGACTAGGAGGGGTCTTGAGTGTCCAGGTCCACCCTCGCGATGTCTCACAGGTCCTGGTGTGCTACTCTGACATGTTTGCCGTGTACTCTGTGAGCACAAATCAAATCATGTTCCACGCAAAGGGCAAGGAAAAGCTCCAGTTTGCCAAATGGTCGCCAGGGGGTACTCATATCATGACTGGCTCAGAATCTAGCCTGTCTTTCTGGGATGGCTACCAGGGGCGGTTTCTCAGTGCGCGCCCCTCGGGCCACACCACTCCTCCGCTATGGTGCAGCCTAGACTCTCCAAGTGATTCGTATATTGTCTTTGCGAGGGACAATACACTAGTCAAGGTGGCGTTTGGTCCCACCCCTATTTACAGTGTGACCTCGTGGGACGCATTCGGCAAGTTCTTTGCCAACCCACAGGAGGTGACGGCAGCATTCGATAGCCCGATTGCCGAGATCACACCCATCTCCTCTTCGCCGTACTTTGGAGGTGGCCATAATCCATCGCATTTGGTTGTGCGCTGTCAAGACGAGTCGCTGAGCTCGGTCACGGCCTCACATCTAAAGAAAACAATGGCAAATGCTGTTTTTCCTGCCGCACTCTGCTATAGTGCGCAAAGGATCTCATCCTCATCAACTTCAACCATTTCGAGACTGACTTGGGGTGGTATTATGATCTCCTCTCCAAAGCCGATTATAACTGGTGGGTCCCCTACAACGACCTCGCGCCTCTCGCAGATCTCTTTGGTTGTCAATGGCTATGCTGATGGAAGCATTCGGATTTTCAGTGAAGCGACCTCGGACTCCCGCGTTGTGGAGACGAGCGTAGCTGATGCCGCCCCGGGCCCTGTGACCCTGGTCAGTTTGAGCGAGGATGGAGCAGAGCTTGCCGCCGCAATCTTCTCTGGAGCAGTTGTTTTACTGGGATTCCAGCGCAACACGTTGGGCATCCAACAGCTGGGGCTTGCCAACACCGAGATCGAGAGCGTTTCCCACACAGCCCCGTCAGAGCTCAAAGAGGGCTACTTGCCGCTGTGGAAAATCAAGCCCAGAGGCCAAGAAACGGTCTCGGCACTATTTCAGTCCGATTTGGGGTTTGTAGCCATTGGGTATTCCAGCGGTCGCGTCGTAGTGGTGGACAAGAGGGGCCCGGCCATAATTCTAGACGAGCAGCTGGGCTCAGTAGCCACCAAGTTTGCGTTTGGCATCCAACAGGTCCAGACTGATGGCTACTCCTCAATTGTCATGTCGGCGGGCACGCAAGACGGGCGCATCGTTCTCTACAAGGTGCTGCCTCGCCAAGGCGGAGGATTCCAGGTTGCTAGAGTCACAGAATATGTTTTGGGTACACCCATAACATCGTTGACCCACATCGATCTTGGGTCCGGTCAAAAGGCCCATGCCAGCCAAGAGATTATGGGCCAGCTCGCTCACGGAATCCGCATCAACGGTGGGCTTCTTGCATGCAGTAATGAGGACTCTCGCCTTTTTGCTGTCACGGGCACCAAACCCAAGATTGCCCACAAGCGGCTGGACAAGTCGCTGGGTGCAGATTTTGCATGCCTAAGAGCGGGAGATGCGCTTGGTCTTATCAATGTGACGCAAAAGGGCAAGCTCAGCTGCTACGGAATTCCCTCGCTGTCGTCGCTCTTCAGCTATGATTTGCCAAACTACCCCATTGGGCCTGTGTCGATCAGTTTAAACGGCAATATCCTGGTGCCTCTCACAGGCAAGTATGCCGCGCTCATCCGCATTTGGGGAGTGGGTCAAAAGGAAGTGCAGGCAGAAATGTACCTCTCGAACCGTAAATTGGTTCCTCGGCCAGAGATCTCGGCTGCAGAGTGGGTGTCGGGGCGTCAATACGTCAAGATGAGCGACTTCGACGAGCTCATCTCAGGAAATAGGCGTCCAAAGGCTCGCAAGGAGCGCAAAGTATTCTTGGAGGCAGTGCCTGAGACTGCTCACCCAAAGTCCCCTAGCCAGAACAGGGGATGGTTTGAGCAGGCACATCCCCACTCCTATGCTTCCTCCATGCCTACGCAGACAAAAACTTGGGGCCAGACCTTTGAGTCGTACTATGACTCTGCCGCAGATGCAGTGAATGGCGCCATGGACGGGGCTATCGACTCTGTGAAGACCACTCAAAAGAACGCCACAAAGGATATCGCAAAGGGAATTCTCAAGAGTAAATTTGGATTCTAGCTAAATAAAAATTATGAAGTCAAGGCATAACTCATGAGCTTGGAGCCCTGCTCGTCTTTTGCACGGTAGACACCCAAAAGGCTGTCTGCGTGCTCGTAGAACCAGAGCTTGAGCGAGATCACCACAAACTGCGTACCCTGCTCTGCACACTTTTGGATGTATTTGGCCACGAGGTGCACGTTGGAGTAGTCGAGTGCGGCGTCGACCTCATCGAGCACATAAATTGGCGAGGCTCTAGATTGATTCAGAGCGAAAATCAGCGCAAGCGCTGCAATGGTCTTTTCACCACCACTCAGCTCGGAAATATGAGCAAAGGGTTTGCGAGGAGGCATCGCGGTGAACTTGACGCCCGCCCACGGCTGTGAAGAGTTGCTCAGTCGCAAAGCGGCTGAGCCGCCAAGAGGATCAAACTCTGTGATTGTGAGATCTTTGTAGATGGTGGCCAGGGCGGCCTCGACAGGCTCAAACGTTTCCATGAACTTCTCGCGACGAAGCACCTTGATCTCCTCGAGGGCGCTTTCCGCGGCAGAGCTAGCAGCCCGGGCATCTCTGAGCTGCTCGCTGAGCTTGTCAAGCTCGTTGTGGGCGTCGTCAAGATTGCCCTCCGATGCAGCGGGCAGATTATCAGTCTCAGTCTGAACCTCGCGAAGCTGCGCACGCACAGTCTCGATCTCCTCCTGCACAGCCTCATTGCTTCCAAACTTGCTAGCCAGTGTCAAGGCGGTTTCGTCATCTGCGCCCTCAAATAAATCAAACTGCTGAATGAGGTTCTCATGTACCTCTTTAACGCGAGCAAGCTGGTGGTCCATCTCATCGACTTCTCCCGAGTGGTCAAGCTCACCGGCCTGTAACGACTTGAGCTCTGCATTGAGTGTATCTATCTTGGCTTCCAGTTGAGAGCCCTCCTCGGCCACTTGCTTTAGCTCGACATTGTTGCGCTCCTTGAGTTCTTGCGACTCGATAATTTTGGGCTCATTCTCGGCAACAGTGTCCTCAAGGCTCTTGATTAGATTCTCAAGCTCCTTTGCTTGAGATTCAGAAGCTTGCAATTTCCTTTTGGCGAGATCAACGTCCTGCTTGAAGGTATGGCTCTGTACCTCCCAAATGGATTCGAGCTCTTTACGCTGATCGTACACCTTTTGGAAAGTATGGATATCAGTATCGCACGTAGCAGTAAATGGCTCAAACACGCGTCTCTTGAGGCCGCTAAAGCCAAGCTCGACATCATCAAGCTCTCCCTTTTGAGCCTCAATCTCAGCCAACACCCCTTCCCGGCGAGCCTGCACATCTTGCAGGTGGCGCGTAGCAGACTCCAGGTCCAACGAATAGGCATCGAGGGTTGCGGAAGTCAGAACACGTTCCTGCTCTACCCCTGCCTTCGCGTCATCGATCTTTTGAAGGCGCTGGTCCATTTCAATTGTCTTGTCACCAATTGCCTGCGCATTGAGTCTTAGCACTTTATACTCCTCGACAAGTTCGACCAGTTTTGCGCGAAGGGTAGCCGAGCGCAGCTTGTCGAAACGATTATTCTCACAACTGCCGGCAGTCACCACACTGTTGGTGTTGAGCACTGTGCCGTTGACTGAGACAATCTTGACGCGGTGGCGATTGAATAGATCATAGGCCAAGTCGTCAGTGTCGCAAAGCAGTGTGTCACCGCACGCGTATTGAATAGCAGGCTTGTAATCGCGCTCAAACTGCACTGCATCAATGGCTAGTCGTGCACCGGGGATAGAGCGGAACTTATTGTCAACGCTCCGAGAGCTGAGACCGTCGAGGGGCAAAAAGGTCATCACGCCCATGCTGTGCTCCTGGCACATGGCGATGCACTTTTTGGCAGTGTTGATGGTATCGACAACAACAGCGTTGAAGTTGGCACCCAGAATCAAGTCAATGGCAGCAGTGAAGCGGTCCTCCTTGGGCTGGACGAGCGTATACAAAAGGCCAACCACGCCTGGAACCTTGCGCTTGAGCTTTTGGACCTGCTCAAGCATAGAATTACGCATTTCGGCGTCGCGCTTTTGCCCAAGCATACCTCTCAGCTGTTGAGACAAATCTGCGATAGTCGCGTTCTTCTCATCCCTTGATCTTTTGAGCTCTGCCAGCTCCTGCCTGAGAGCGGCTTGTTCAGTCAAACAGTCTTGCTTTTGGCGCTGGTATCTTTCAATCAGGTCATTCTGCTCCTGATCCCTGAGCTGGGCAATGGAATGCTGTTGCTTGACAGAGTCGAGGCGAGACCCCATGGAATCAGCCTGCTTGTCAACGCTACGCAGTTCTGCTTGTAGTACAGCCAATTTTCTGCGAATGCTCTCAATCTTGTCTTGATCTAGTGCCGTTTCCACCTTGAATTCGTACAGGCACTTTTCATAGAGCTGCATATCACCGCTGTAAGTTGGCAAATCGCCAATATTGCGTTCAAACACGCTGGTGGCGTTGGCCAACACAGTCTCGCAATGCTTGAGCTGCTCAGCGTGCACCTGAACCTCTCCCTGCTGGCGGCGCAACTGAGGCTCAAGCGAATCAATCTTATGGCGCCCGTCTGTAACTCTGGTCCGCGCACTGTAGACGGTTGCGATGGCAATGTTGGTGCTTGACTCAAGAGCGCGCTGTCTCTCCTCAAGATCTTGCAGCTCACGTACGGCAGCAACGAGCTTGGTCTTGACTTCCTGCGCTGCTGCTGAGCTGGCAGCTAAATTCTTCGCGAGGCTGCGCTTCTCCCGCTTGAGAGCTGATGTCTTCTCTTTGCACTCTTCGATGCGGCACTGGAGAGAAGCAGCTCGCAGATCAAGCTCCTTTTGCTCAAGTTGTTTCACTTTTGCCAAATTGCGCGCCCGCTTGCGCACAGACTCGAGGCTAGTGTTGATTTTCTTGACCTCAGCAAGTTGAGTGGCCCTGAGCTTGCCGACATTGAGGGTCTCCTGACGCTTCTCGGAATAATCATTTGATTTACGCTCATACTCGTCTTGATGCTCAATACTGCCACTCATTTTCTCGAAAATCTCGGCAAGCTCGCGAGGGCTGAGATTAGCCATGCGCTCAATCGAGCCCTGAAATACCAGCGAGTTGGAGTCTTTTGAAATGCCTATTTCCTCAAGCCGTCTCATGTATGTTTCTTTATCAACATTGCGGCGGCCCACTTTGAAGGTGCATTGAGACCCAACAATTTCGCGTCGAAGGGTAACTTGATCAAATTCCGCAGCGACAAATGAAGTATCTGACGTAGACCCATCCTCAGGATCGCGGTATACAAGGTCCTTGAACGTGCGGGTCCGGAGTTCAGCCAGTGAAGACCCAAAAACAAACGAAATGGCATCCATGAGATTGGATTTGCCGACGCCATTAGGGCCTATGATAGCACTGAAGAAGTCGTCGCCAAAATCGACATCAAGCATGCCCTTATAGGACTTGAAATTGCACAGGGTCAACTTTTTGATTCGCATGCGACGCGTGTCGAAATTACGAAAGCCGGGTCGCGTCAGATTCAATTTACGTGCATGAGATAAATAAATAAATAGATGAAGTAGCGACAAGCGCGCATTACAGAGGATTTTCACTCTGACTGGGTTTCTGGAGTTCCTGGTTGGCTAGATTCACTGGTCCCCCTTTCGCGGTCAGACCGCCTCTCGCCCTCTGATTCGATCATAGGTGTGCGCGCCGGGGACGCACCAGAATTGAATTCTGCTGGCAATGAGTCAATATCCAATGCGTTAAATTCACTTGCGGGCAATGAGGTCTTGAGGTCCTCGTGTGGACTGGAGGCGTAATCTTGCGGATATACTGGGCTGGAGCCATCATTGTCTTCTTCACAAGAAGGGGTTCGATTGTGTTTAGGATTTTCAGAGGCGATTGTTTCGTTCTCCGAATCATTAGTACTCATTGTGTCACAATTGCTATCAGCCGATGGCGTTGGTGATAAGGCGCTGGACATGGGTGAATACCTCAGAGCTGCCTCGCGCGTAGACAGGCGGCGAAGTTTAAGTGGCGGTTCACTCTCTGGTGGGATATCAGCGATAGGTGTCTGGTAAATATTGGATAGCTGGCTGATGAACGCCGACTGCGAGACTCGATACGGTGATGGTGCGACCTCTAGCTCAGGCGAGCATTGAGATTTGGGCTGGTCTTCCATGGGCTCGTCGAACTGAGAGCTCTCAGGGAAGCTCACTTTGAGGTCCTTTTCCAAATGCGACTCCACCAACTCCACTAGGGGCTGAGGAAAGCTTCCTTCCAGTTTGTGGACTTCCAAAATAGATCTGCTCGCGAGCTGCCAATTTTCAAGTTCAATAGCCAAGAGAGCATTTAGAGACCAGTAGAACGGATTGCTATCGTACGGGTGTCCATCGAGCACCAATTGTAGTCTGGCTAGAGCTGGTCTTGCGCCTTCTTTGAGCCACTTAACCAACACAAGCTCCGCAATAAGTGCGATGTTTTTCACCGAGGTGGCTGTCATTTGTTTTCCTCCTGGAAGCTCAGCTTCTAAATGGAAAGGGGTGAAGGCAGTTGCCATCCATTCCATAAATCTGACGAGAGCAGGGCTGTCGAGCTTCTCCATGATTTCAACGCCAATTCTCTGGAGTTTGCGCAAATCGCGCGCGGTGTTTCTCACCATCAAACAATATAAATTCCAGGCAGTTTCATAGTTGCCTCTTCGCAATGTCTTGTGCAACAATTGAGCAGCCAGTCCTCTCGTTCTGTGCCGATTTGTTCTCGAATAGAACTTGTCGTCAGCTTTAATATGCTTCACATACCTTTTGCCCCTGAAATTTGTCCAGTTAAGGATGGCGCTGGCTTTTGGGCTAAACTCACGAGAAACCTTAAATTTGAGGAATTCGGCAGAGTCCGCTCTAACAGGCGAAGGCAGCCGCGATCTCTCTGTAGGCTCAAGCCCATATAGCGGTAGTGTAAATCCCTCGTGTAATCGCGAGTAGTAGGATGGGTCGGTCCAGTCTGGCAAATTTCCTTCTAAATCATCAACTACGCGATCATTGGTGTAGACCGGCTCGTCATTGATAATTTCAAACTTGCCCTCGGAAGCCACCGCAGAATACTCGGTGTCGCTCACTTTTTGCACTAATTTCGGGGAATTTTGGACACCCTTGAGAATGCGCTCTAGTTCGAGCTGCTCGTGCTGTTTTAAACGCGATCTAACAAAGCCATCATAACGATAAGCCCGCTCCTCGTGCTCTTCTCTCTCGAAAATTTTGAGAGTTTGTGGTGCAAGTAGAAAAAAAAGAAGCTTGCGGTCTGTGTGGATTGAACACACGACCTCCAGATATATGACCGAATGACTTCAGTCTGGCGCTCTCCCAACTGAGCTAAGACCGCTCAAAGATAGGGTAGGGATACGCAAAGGGTCTACAAGTATAAAAAAATAAGATTGGAAAAAATTTTAATATGTCAAATAGAAAATACCAGTTTGGCCCAAATTTCGAGCGTATGGTGTGACTGACATGATACCGATTAGTCAGCATTCCGCTGGCGAGACGCATCTTTCCCCG
>JAKTZS010000084.1:0-17575 GCA_030562575.1 Wickerhamiella parazyma
GCACCCATCACGAGCTGCTGGCGCTCAATGGCCGTTATGCCGAGCTGGTGCGTCTACAGTCTCTTGATCAGTGATTTTTGTTGGCAACTAGGATAGTTTCCTACCCAGGTCCAACCAAGACCTGCATCACCTGGCCCCGCACAATATGTTAGCCAATGCCTGTGCGCCTTCCATAGCAAATGCTATCTGTATGCAGACGGGGGCAACTAACCCACTGTAATCAACAAATAACATTTATGACTGTCCTCGATATCCTAGCTGAGTAGTACTCTAACCTTTCACAGAAACCAAACTCATACGCTTCATCAGTGTATTTAAGTGCCGGAAGTGAGTGAAATACCAGAATTGTAATCTTGGAGTAGACGATGAGAAAAATAAGCGCCTGCCTTGGCACGAGGTTCGACGTAAAGCCAAGAAAAACGAGAAAGTTCATCACCCACGACAAGGGCGTACTTGGTCGTGCTTGAAGAAAGAGCTTCGTGCCTCAGAAAAAGCCAGGCAGACAGAGGTTGAGCACTAAGCACCTGCCTACTGCCTTCTCGAAAATCCCAGGGATACCGAGAGGAGAAACTCTTGCCAATTTTCAAAATATCAATCTGTTATTTCTTGATCTTCGTGCTTCTGGAGCTGCTGAAGCTCAAAATTGTGAATGCAGCATACGGCTGCATTGATGGTTTCACATGTGCAGCAAAACCTAAACCTGCAAGTCCCCTTTTTAAGAACTATAAAAATGGTGAGCCCCTGGACACTAAGGAGCAAGCCTAAATGATAAACGTTGACCGTGCTGGCCAAGGGATTGAGGCGCTTTACAATGAACTTGAGCTAACAGATTTCTTGGACGTGTTCGCTAATGCAGATGAAGCAAAAAAGTGGATCGACAACGACATGCCCGCAAGTTCAGACTCTGACCTCTATGGGCCCTCATCCTGGACTGGGGACCTGACAGCAAGTCCCATCCTGGATCCCGGTAGGCTAGTCCCAGAGGCGTTTTGGCTGGTACGGCTGAGGCATGATTTTACTGTGCCTCACATGGCTGGTCAGCTACGCAGTGAGGAGGCGGCTCGATTCGTGCTGGACATGTACCCGGATGCCAGACTGGTAGCAATGCACCTAGAGCCCTTCAACAAGGCGGAGTTTTGGCTTGAGTTTGTGAAACAAGAGCCCGTGATGTTCAGTACCTTGCCGCAGCACTTGCGGGACAACCTTGAGCTCGCAACGACCGCCTGCGCGCGACACGCAGAGGCAAGTGCTCATCTGAGCCGCCGAGTTCTTTGCAACCGGGACTTCTATAAGGGCTTGGACCGCCTGGCGCCAGTACAGTTTGACTACAAGCTCGTGCCTCTTGCGTTGAGGCGTGACTACAATGTGGTAGACACAGCGGTTCTTGCCGGCCACCATAGATTCAACGACGAGGACCCCGATAGTGCAGCCTTCAGTGATGCATGTTCTCTGCATTTTACGCGTGAAGAGGCGTGTCGAGAGAGGGGGTTTCCCGGCAAGACGGTGTACGACTTGGTGATGCCCCAGGTTCGGCGGTACCTGCGCGAGGCGGGATATCCAATCTACGATTACCCCTGATGGTTGCCCGGAGCCACTATTCTAGCCTTTTTCTTGGTAGGATTGCATCAGTCTTTATTTTGAGGAACCAGAATAGCCCAAGTACTCCACTCATGGACTTGGAGTCGTACTTAGCGACATCCCACTGCGCTCCATATCAGCGAGTTCTGCGTCGCGAGCTGCACCCAGCTGATTGGATTTGTTGTAGTGCCAGACAACATCTATGGCTGTCGATAACCTAGCTGAGTCTCTGACCTTTCGCATATATTTATCTAGTTTTATTGTTTACAGTACAGACCATATGGCATAAACGAGTTGGAGCCAAGGGCACACATTAAAAGGCATAAAAGTCACATGAAAGGCACATTATATACGCGAAACACCCATCCAATATCTTCCCACCTGGAGACAATCCCCCCCACGACGCGTAACGCGTAACGTAATTAAGACCCACCATGGCACCGCGTAGATACGAAATATGGAGAGATCAGCTAGACCAAATGCTATCGAAATTGACAGGAAATAGCATATCGGTGGAACTACAAAGCCTGTTTCCTTCGCTACTCGATCCAACCGTCCACCGCTCCGATTGGAACGAGCGCTATGAAATTTCGCGAGAAGAAGTGCTAAGGGGCGCCCACGTTACTTTTGAGAGGCTAGAAGCACGCCTCGATCTTCAAAAATGCTTCTCGACGCTGCAGAGTCTAATAGACGGGGCTCTAGAACGCAAACGTCGATACGAGCAGGCAATTGCCAGCAATGAGGAGCCCTTACCGTACGACCATCCATACAGGCAAGACAAAATGAGCGCAGAAGAGATCAGCGCATGTTACCTGGGCGATAAACTGCAGGCGCGGCTTGATACCATCGAGGAGCTCACCAGGCAAACCGAACTAAGAAAGCAAAGCATTGAGCAAGAAAGACTCGCATTGGAGGCAGAAATCTCGAGATACGAAGCACGGTACTTTGAGATTGTCGACACGTCGGCCAAGGTGTGAGCTGGCGCGGGTTGAGTTTGCATTTTGCTTCTAAAATAAATAATTTATCTATACATCCACCTGCTTGGAGAATAGCCGTACCATTAGGCTGAGCGGCTGCTTCGCCTTGACGCCTCCAATCAAGGGCACGCTGGAGCAACCAATATCCAGCTTTGGCTTGGCGGTGGTTGGGCCGAAATCAACAAAAGGGATGTCTTCCCGCAGCGCGATGGCGAGGGTCTCTTGCATCATAACAAAATACGCCTTGTAGTGCCGGGCCTTTTCGTGCTCCAAGCCCTGGATGTCACTGGTTAGAGTGCTGCCCAAAAAGAACAGCACGCAGGACGCAATGATCTCGCCGTTGACTTTGAGAAATAATAGCTTGCGCCAGCTGTTGCTGTTGTATTCTGGTGATCCGAGCGACTGGATGAACAACTCGTTGGGTTCCTTGAGCACCGCGGTGTGGCCCTCGGCGACGCGCTTTTCGGCGATATTGTGCCACAGATCCATGGCGATACTGCAGTGTTCGGGACTGAAATCATCCGTCTCGATAACCTCACCCTTGTCCTTGTTGAAGGTAGTGGCCTGGTTGCGGTACTTGATACTCTTGAGATACTCCTTGACGGTCTTGCCCTTGTAGGGCCTCAAGTCGACCACGTGGGACGGCATAGCCGGAACGGCCTGCCAGCCAGAGACTTGCAACGCGGTCTCATTGTGCGTGTAGCCGTAAGACGGGTTGTAGATGATGCTGCAGCGCTCCCGCTTTGGCTGGGTGTCATTCCACTGAGAGATGGCCCTGAGTACTGCGGCGCTGCGAGCATTGGGCTTTCTGGTGGGGGATGTGTAGTAGATGGCTTGTCTAAACGGCCAGTGAGTACCGAGGATACCGAAATTCACGCAGAGCAGCTTGGACCATGAGGAGGCACCAAGCGTTTTATTGATGATTTTACCGAACCGGCCCTTGATGGCGCCGGTCAGGTCGTAATCGTTGATTGTGGTCAACAAAACAAGGGCCTCGGTGGCCTTGACGCAAGCAAAGAACTTTTGCTCCTCCTCGATCTCCTCGGTGGTCTTGAGGTCAAAGTCGGGAATGGTGAGGTTCTTATTCTTTTTTGCAGCCTTTTTCTGAGCCCTCTTGGCAGCGTTTTTGGACATTTTCTTTTCCTCGACTGGCGGCTCGCCGCCGGATACCGTCGTGGCAATGGATTTGATATCGAGCTCGTTACTTTCGCCAAAAATCGAAATATCATCCATGTTGCCCCACGCGCGCACTTGGTCGTAGCTGCGCTCCTGGACCTGCTTTTCAGTATCGGCCACCTTTTGGTCAAACACCCGCAAAACCTTGCAGCTGAATCCGTGCATTGGGGATCCAACATAGGCCCGCATGAGATCGAGAGCGTTTGCACCGCGCGCAACATCGTCGGAGTTGCCCTTGCGGTTGTATGCGTCAATGATTTTGGCCCAGACTTCCAGCTGCCGCGGAGTGCATTGGGCAAGGTCAAAGACCTCCACCCGCAAATTAGAGTGCGGCGGCTTCATGAGTCTGAAGGCGCACCAGACACCAACGCAGTTGATGAATATAGCGCAGAGCGCCAAAACGGGGTTTGCGACCTGCGCTTGAATGTAGGCTTGCTCGTTGACGGTGTGCACCAGCTGGGCCAGGCTGTAGCTAAACCAGGTGATACACAGAATCATGTTAAGCACCACTGTTCCCACGTAAAAGAGGGCGAGCCGCGAAGTGGGCGTCGAGAGCCGGTTGTGGCTGCGGACCACAAAGATCATGCCAAAGCCCGTGAACCCGGTACACACCAAGAATAGCGAGAGCGTGATGTAGATTTGAATCGACTTGATGCTCAGGTGTCCGGTGGAGCGCTCCAAGGATGTGTTTACGAGTGTGCTGATGATTGAAATGATAATTTGCAGAGCAGAGCAAACACCAATTAAACAGTCGGTGAACATGATGCGCGGCCACCAGAGGGCAATAATGAGCAGCGATGTAAAGACTACCGAGATGCCGAGCGCCGCGGCATCCATTGCCTTTTGCGTGGTTCCGTCCTCAAAGCTCTGGGAGGTAACCCACACAAAATAGTCGACGTTAATCACGGTAAAGAACGACGCAATGACGCAAAAGATGTTGAGAATAGTAAGGACAACCGGCACCCATAGATCAGCGGTCGTGACGATCCACGGCAGCTTGCTGGGCAATTTAGGCCACCGCCGTTTGATTTGAGTGTTCAGGGCCTTTCGCAAGAGGTAGAAAACGCTGAGCGCGGATGTAATGATTGTTACCGACGCCACACCAATTTTTGATTTGCTGCGGCCCCACGAGTCCTCGGGTGAGTCGCGGGTGGTGAGAGTGATGCTCAGGACGTCCATCACAAACAGCGCCACTCCAAAGACGATGCTCACCACGTAGAGTGCCTGGACTTTGGTTTCCGTCAGCATGAGGTGTGTCGGAGCGGGACGCGCAAGCTTATAAGATGGGCCATGCATCATGCAGCTTCATGCATGCAGGTGTGCAGAACACTGTGTTTGCGCGCATTGAGGGATTGGAAAACTGTCGGCAGTAGCAGGTCCCACCTGTTTGTGTATGGTTTGTGGCTTTTCCTGGCTGGTGGCGAGCGGTTTAGAGCGCACTGCCAAGGAAGCAAGGGTGCCAGGTGCGTTGCGGCCCGTGCGGTGCTCTGGCGGCTAGCTGGGTGCATGGGCACGTTTTGCCTTGAAGAGAGACCCACGCACCGCGCTCAGACGCGTTCGAGGCGCGCTTTTTAGAATCACGTGTACGGCAGTGGGATCTGCATAATTGTGCATAGCGGCCGCAGCACTGCAGTGACTTGGCCACGAGAAAAGCTTGTGTATTCAAGCCCGGCACGCGCAGTGCTATGTGTACTAACGCAGGAGGTGCGTGTTTCCACAACCCGAGCTGCCACGGGTCCCCGCCAAAGCCGTGCTTCCGTTCCGGATGCTGCACGTGGAAAGACTCTGCATCACCCTGCATAACGGCCGCAGTATATCAGGTGGGTCCGTGATTACGCGGGGGGAGGGGGGAGAGGGGGTGGGGAGCACGCAGAGATTTACCTAGAATGAGTGCGTTGTGAGTGCGTTGTGAGCGCATTGTGAGCGCGTTGTGAGTGCGTTGGGAGCGCGTTGGGAGTTGGGGGCGCGTTGGGAGCGCGTTGGGAGCGCGTTGGGCTGAGCGGTGGAAACCACAAGCCCTGGCCCCTTTGGCTCTAAACTCTTATTACTGACACCAAATTGATAATTGATAAACCTTCAACCTTTGGCCCTGACGCCTCTTGCTGACATGCTACTGCTGCTGCTTCCGCTCGTCCTGGCAAGCTCATTGCTCGGCAACCCAGAGTGCTTTGACTGCGCCGTTCCAGGAAACGAGTGCACGCACTTTGGCGAGTGCGACGACTCGGTCGGCAGGTGCCAATGCGTCACCGGTTTCGGCGGGCTCGACTGCGCGGAGCCATTGTGCGGCTCGCTGGGCAACGGCAAGCGGCATCTCCGCGAGAATGGCACCATGTGCGAGTGCGACGCCGGCTGGGAGGGCATCAACTGCAACATGTGCACCACGTCCAAGAGCTGCGACGCCTTCATGCCCGACGGCGAGCAGGGCAGCTGCTACAAGGGCGGGATCCTCGTCAAGGAGAACTTTCACATGTGCAACGTCACAAACCGCAAGGTCAAGGACCTACTCGGCAAGCAGCAGGCCCAGGTGACCTTTGGCTGCTCGCGCGCGACGGAGCGCTGCGACCTGCAGTTTTGGATCGACGAGCTCGAGAGTTTCTACTGCAAGTTTGAGGAGTGCGACTTTGACGCCAGCACAGACAACTCGACCATGAGCCAGTGCGCCCAGATCAGCTGCGAGTGCGTGCCGGACCGCATGCTGTGTGGCGCGGCAAACTCGATTGATATCTCCGAGTGGCTGCGCAAATCGGTCAAGGGACCCGGAAGCCTCGAGTGCGACCCGACCGGCGAGTGCACCTTCAACGAGCCGGCAATGAACCAGCTCATCAAGTTTGTGTTTGGCGACTCGTCCATCACGCTCGAGTGCGACGCCAGCGAGTGCGTGCACTACTCTGAGGTTCCTGGGTGGCACGAGCCCGAGCCCAAGCTTGATCTGGTGCAGGTTGTGGCTGCCCTCGTGGCTGTGTTTGGTGCCCTGCTGGGCGCCGCCCTTGGTGCTCGCAGGCTGTTTAACCGCAAGGCCAGCGTTGCCATTCCGTCCGAGCCCACCCAAACAGTCAACACGGTGCCCCTCAGCGTCGAGTTTGAAAACCTGGGCTACTCTGTTGGCGGCAAACAGATCCTCAGCGGGGTCACCGGCCTGGCGCGCCCTGGCGAGGTGCTGGCGATCATGGGCGGCTCTGGAGCAGGAAAAACAACTCTGCTGGATATTTTGGCAAACAAAAACAAGTCGGGCACTGTCGAGGGCCAGATCTACACCAACGGCTCCCCGGTCGGCCGCGACTACAACAAGCTCATTGGCTTTGTCGACCAGCAGGACGAGCTGCTGCCGACCCTGACAGTCTATGAAACTATTCTCACTAGCGCGTTTCTGCGGCTGCCGCGCGGCATGTCGCGCGACGCCAAGACGATGCGAGCGATCGAGACGATGCAGGAGCTGGGCATTCTGCACATCAAGGACTCGCTGGTTGGCTCGAGCGGGCACCGCGGCATCTCTGGGGGTGAGAAACGCCGGCTCGCGATTGCGTGCGAGCTCGTCACGTCGCCTTCGGTACTGTTTCTCGACGAGCCCACCTCTGGGCTGGATGCATTTAATGCGTTCAATGTGGTTGAGGCGCTAGTATCGCTGGCCAAAAACTCTAATCGGACGGTGGTGTTTACCATCCACCAGCCGCGGTCCAACATTGTCGCGCTATTTGATCAGTTTCTGCTGCTGGCCCGGGGCAAGCTTGTGTTTGAGGGAAGTCCCAAGGACGCCCTGGCGCACTTTGGGTCGCTGGGCCACAAATGCCCCGACGGGTATAATATTGCCGACTTTTTGATTGACCTGACGATGCGCGCCCGCCTGACTGACGCCCAGGGCTGCGAGGGGCATGGCGAGATCGCCCCGGTGGTGCTGAATGAGGAGGACGACGACTGCAGCGACCCCGCCCACAACGACCCCGCCCAGGTCTGGGAGCACCGCGCGCTGCACGAGTCCCAGGAGACCGAGCGCCAGCAGGAGCAGGTGCAGCAGGTGCACGAGGACTGGCACGCAACGCACGGCGTCGAGCCCCTGGCGCGCGCCTATGCCAGCAGCTCGTACGCGGGCGTCCTGAGAGGAGCCATAGACTCGAGCAAGGCGGCGCCCCAGCCGGTGCAGCACCAGCACACGCCGCAGCGCATTGGCCTGCTCGAGCAGTTTGCGATCCTGAGCGGCCGCACCTTCAAGAACCTTTATCGCGACCCGGCGCTCGTGTTTGCGCACTATTCCACCAGCGTCGTGCTGGGCCTGTTTTGCGGGCTGCTCTACTACCAGGTTGCGTTTGACATCTCGGGGTTCCAGAATCGGCTGGGCCTGTTTTTCTTTCTGCTGGCCCTGTTTGGGTTCAGCACGCTGAGCATGATCAACCTGTTTAGTCGCGAGCGGCTCATCTTTTTGAGGGAGCGCGCAAACGGCTACTACAGCCCGCTCGCCTACTACTGCGCCAAGGTACTACTCGACATTGTACCCCTGCGAGTAGTGCCGCCGCTGCTGCTTGGCATCATTGTGTACCCGCTCGTGGGGCTCAACCTGTCTGATGGAGCGCCGCTCAAGTTTCTGCTGATCCTGGTGCTGTTTAACCTCGCCAGCGCCACCACAATGCTGGTGATTGGCATTCTAATCGAGGACTATGGGGTCGCGAGCCTCGTGGGGTGCCTCGTCAACCTGTTTGGCATCCTGTTTTCGGGCCTGTTTCTCAACCAGGACTCGATGGGCCCGTTTGGCGTGCTCAGGTACCTCAGCATCTTTCACTATGCGTACGAGGCGCTAAGCGTCAACGAGGTGCGGTACCTGTCGCTAATTGAGGACAAGTTTGGTCTCAAAATCGAGGTCCCGGGGGCGACCATCCTGAGCGCATTTGGCTTTGACAACGAAGCGGTGCCCCAAGACATTCTGGGGTTGGCCGTGTTTGCCCTTGTGTTTTTGGTCGGCGGCTATCTGGCGACGTTGCTGTGGCTCGTCGAGAAGCGCTGAGCCGACGCTGAGCCGGCGCTGAAATTGTGGGCGAGGCACGGCGCACAGGAGCGGCGATCCGATGACGTCATAGCGCCGCCGTGGAGATAAACTCTAAATGCAGGCATTGGGGTGAATTTTCGGTTCTGGGCTGCTCAATTAGTGTAGATGTGTAGTTTGTGTAGATGGGGGGTGGGGGAGGAGGCAGGGGGAGGAGGAGGGGACATGAGGTGGCAGGCCGAGGATGCGCTGAGTATGATTCTGTCTTTTTTTTTCTCTTGCTCTCTTTCTCTCTTTCTCTTTCCCTCTTTTTCTCTCTCCCCTCCCCCATTCTCCCTCCCCGTCTGCTCACCGATCGGTAGCGCTCGCTCCTCCCTTACTCAGTGATGACAAATTTCTTATGAATTTATTGGCTGGGCACCCGCTCTCCTCCCGATTCATCTACACCTTTTGTGGGATTTCTCAACATGAGCGCAGTGCCTATAGACATCTCGCATAGAAATCCGGGCATCTCGGGGTCCCTTCGGCGCGAGTCCTTTGCGCATTCACAAGGTATGGGCGGAGTCTCATGGGGAGGCATGTCGGTTGGGTCCTGGCTCCGGGAGGAGGTGCTGCTGAACGGATACAACTCGGGCGCGGCCACAAAGGGTCTCAGCATGTCCCCGGAGATTGGGCCGGCGTATTTCCCGGAGCTCGAGGCGGATTTCTGCCGTGACTATGATTGTTGCGGCCAGCAGCTTCCGACGCTCCACGACCTCCTGCGGCATTATGAGGAGAGCCACATCACGCCGAGCCCGCCGATCGAGAGCCCGGCGATCCGTCGCATGCAAAACATGGAGATGGTCTCCACCAACGAGGTGTTTCTCAACCAAAACATGCTGGGCCAGCGCCAGCAGGCCGCGCAGCCGCCCCAGGGCGTCCCCAAGGAGGAGGACGACGAGGACGATGTGTGCATCGACGACCCCGCGCGCCGGCTCTATGTTATTGAGCGCAACGACAACAAGCCGTACAAGTGCCCAGTGATTGGCTGCGACAAGACCTACAAGAATCAAAACGGACTCAAATACCACAGGCTCCACGGCCACCAGAACCAGACCCTCCACCTTAATGACGATGGCACCTACAGCATCATTGACCCGCTCTCGAATGCGCCCTACCCCGACGGCATGGGCATGGAGAAGGACAAGCCATACAGATGCGAGATTTGTGGAAAACGGTACAAAAATTTGAATGGGCTGAAGTATCACCGAGCACACAGTACTCATTAAAATATTTATACGTATTTATTCAGTTTTGATTTGGATTCAGGGCAGGGGTAGTGGGGTAGTGTGACCTTACGCCAAAGTGGTGTACCAGTCGTCGTCAAACTCGGCAAATGGCGTGATGGGGCTCAATGGCGGAAGAGAGTACTCCTCGACCGGACTGGAGACGGTTTGCTTCTTGAGTTTCTGGCGCAGCTTGTGGCACCGGTACCGCACCTTGGCGCACGCGCGGCGGAAACTGTGCGAGCGCTCAATTGGGGTGTCCAAGAGCGATTGCTCCGAGGACGTGTTTGACATTGCTGCGTACAGGTGAAAGTCGAAAGGCATGCGGTTGTGCGAGTGCGTGCTGGGTATATAGTGTAGTAGGAGTTTCCTAATTGGAGCGGCGGCGTGCGGCGGCGTGCAACAAGGAGGTGTGCTTTGGTGGATATATTTGTGTAGAGTTGCCTTTATCGTGTGGGATTGCTTTTATTGTCTTTTCAATCTGCTAGTCTTATGACCTCTGATCAGCTAGTGCACAAGGAGCTGTGTACACTAGAGTCATGTGGTTGCATACTAGACTATTAAAGTACTTGCTACAATAGAGTCGTGAAAAGTCCTGAATCGAAGCAACTTTGCTCTCCAGTCAATCAATTGCACTTGACTGTGTGCTATACGAGCGGCAGGTTGCATCATTGAAGAGCATACCCGTTATGGCCTCTGCCCCCCCTTCAATCAACAAGCAATTAGCATTAATATATCCTATCTAAAGCTCGTCGTGGTCATCGTACTCGTCATACTCGTCATCGCCGCCAAACGAATCCTCGCCCTCGCCGTTCAGCTTGGAGGTGATGGGGTATGCGACGCCGCTGAGCTTGCTCTTTTGAGCCTCAATCTCCTCGGTCGTGGCCTCCTCGCCGTACTCCTCGAGCCACTCGAGGGTCTCCTTGACCGCATCGTTCAGCACCTCCTTGTCGTCGGAGCTGATGCTGCCTCCAAGGCCAGCAGAGTCCTCAACCTGGTTGCGCAAAGTGAAGGCATAGTTGGAAAGAGAGTTGCGAGCCTCAATACGGTTGCGCAGCTCCTTATCCTCATCAGCGTACTTCTCGGCCTCCTCAACCATGCGCTCAATGTCCTCCTTGGAAAGGCGGCCCTTGTCGTTGGTGATGGTGATGGAGTTGGACTTGCCGGTGGCCTTGTCAATGGCGTGCACCTTGAGGATTCCATTGGCGTCGAGCTCAAAGGTAACCTCGATCTGAGGGGTGCCGCGCGGGGCGGGGGGGATGCCGGTGAGCTCAAACTTGCCCAAAAGGTTGTTGTCCTTGCACAGAGTGCGCTCACCCTCGTAGACCTGGATCAGCACGGTGGGCTGGTTGTCGGCAGCGGTGGAGAAGATCTGCGACTTTTTGGTGGGGATGGCGCTGTTGCGGTTGATCAGCTTGGTCATGACACCGCCAGTGGTCTCAATACCAAGGGTGAGCGGGTTGACGTCAAGCAAAACAATGTCGTCGACACCATCCTGGCCAGAAAGAATACCGGCCTGAACAGCGGCACCGTAGGCAACAGCCTCATCGGGGTTGATGCCCTTGGAGGCCTTCTTGCCAAAGTAGCTCTCCAAAAGAGAGACAACCTTGGGGATACGAGTGGAACCACCAACGAGAACAATGTCGTCGACCTCGTCCTTGGAGACGCCGGCGTCCTTGAGAACATTCTCAACCGTCTTGAGGGTCTTTTTGAACAGCTCCAAGTTGATCTCCTCGAACTTGGCACGGCTCAGGGTCTCGCTAAAGTCAATACCGTCAATCAGGGCCTCGACCTCAATGCGGGTGCTCTGCTGAGAACTCAGGATACGCTTAGCCTTCTCGACCTCACGCTTGAGCTTGCCCATGGCCTTGGCGTTGGACTTGACGTTGACGTCGTGCTCCTTGTTGAACTTTTTGACAAAGTAGTTGATCACGCGGAAGTCAAAGTCCTCACCACCCAAGTGGGTGTCACCACCGGTGGACATGACCTCAAAGACGCCATTGTCGATGGTGAGCAGGGAAACATCAAAGGTACCACCACCGAGGTCGTAAACAATAATCTGGCGCTCACCATCGGTCTTGTCGAGGCCGTAGGCAATAGCAGCGGCGGTGGGCTCGTTGACAATACGCAAAACCTCGAGGCCGGCAATGGTGCCAGCGTTCTTGGTGGCCTCACGCTGAGCGTTGTTGAAGTAGGCGGGGACAGTGACCACGGCGTGGGTGACCTCGGTACCCAGGTAGTCCTGGGCAATCTCCTTCATCTTGCCAAGAACCATGGCGCTGATCTCCTCGGGGGCAAACTCGCGCTTCTCCTTCTTGTACTCGACGCTCACGACGGGCTTGCCATCCTTGGCGGTGACGCTAAAGGGGAAACGCTTGATGTCGTTCTGCACGGTCTTCTCCTTGAAGTCAAGACCAATGATACGCTTGATGTCAAACACGGTGTTGTAGGGGTTGGCGGCGGCCTGGTTCTTGGCGGCATCACCAACCAGGCGCTCAGAATCGTCAAAAGACACGTAAGAGGGGGTAATACGGTTGCCCTGGTCGTTGGCAAGGATCTCGACGCGACCACTCTGCATAACGCCAACGCACGAGTATGTGGTACCCAAATCAATGCCAATAACGGTGCCGTACTCTTGAACGGCGCTGTCTGCGTTACCCAACATGGGCATCACAACAACAGCCAATGCATACAACAGAAAGCTGAGGCCAAAGTAGCGCGACTGCATTGGAAGAAGTCGAGGTTACCACGTACGTGTTATATAAAGGCATCGCGGTTGCCATGGCAACGGCGCTAAAGCCACGTGTGCCTTTTCGACATGGCGTCGAAATTTGAGTGAAATTTTGATTAAAGTACGGCTAATAGAATAGAACTCTAGCATTGCGCCGGGCGCGAGCCGGTGATCTGCGGTGGCGGAAATTTCGAGAATGATCGACCCGCAATCTCATTCGGTTTCGCTCTCGCTTTCAGTTTCGGTTTCGCTCTCGGATTCAGACTCTGATTCATTCCCACCGAGGAATTCGTCGAGCGAAAGCACCTTTTTCTGGCGGGTGGGAAGAGGCGCGCTGTCCCGCGAGATGGACTCCATTTTCGCTTGGGGCGGCGGCGAGGGCTCGCGCGTTTGCACCTGCCTCAAGTTTTTGTCGCGGCGGCCCCAGTCCTGCAGCGAGACATAGTACAAGAGAGGTCTGCCGGCAGCCAGTGCCGAGGACCCCAGCAGATACTCTTCGCGCTGGGCGAGCTCAATCGAGGGCGGCAGCTTTTTCAGCTGCAGCAGCAGCTGGTGCAAATTGTTGGGCGTTTCCTCGTCAAACAAAAGTGAGGCAAACATGCGACACCGGTCACGCGCGTCAAAGGACGGGTCCTGCAGCCCGCGCTGGATGGCGAATTTACACATTTTCGGGACCCTGGGGTCATATTCAGAGGGGTCTGTCTTGTAGCACGACAGTAGCTTGGCCGCCAGCTGGTACGTTTGCAACCGCACGGCCGCGTCTTCGGCAGTGGCGGCGCCAAGGCACTGCTTGCGCAGGACTTCGGCCACGAGCGCCTTTTCGCTCCCCGCAGACTCGCCCACAAGCCAGAGAATCGTTGCCTTTGCATCGGACGCCAGCGGCTGGTCGAGCAGCGTGGCAATGTGCTGGAGGGTCCCCGCAACGCTGGTTTGGGGCATCAAAACACGCAGACACAGCAGCGCGTGGGCAACCAGCGCCTTTTCCTTTTCGGTCGAGACCAGCTTGACGAGCCATTTGACCGTCTTGTGGGCCGCGTTGGCCCGAATGGCGCACACCGTGAGGGTCTCAAAGACGCTGCTCAGGGTTTTGGGGGACTGGTACGCCAATGCATAAAACTTGAGGTGCCCAAGTAGCTGCTTAAACGAAGACGCATCTGCGAGCTGGGCCAGCACCTGCAGCTTCAACGACTTGACGGTATCTGTGTCTTGAGGGCGCAGCAGGAACCGATGCAAATAGGGGATGAGCTTATCGCTCTTTTTGGCCAGCAGAAGCGCATTCTCCAAGACCAGCTGCGTCTGGTTCAGATTGGCCAGCGCAGACGCAGCCTCTGCCGGGAGGTCGGCCTCCAGGTAGATGTAGGCCGCGCACGCAGCCACAATGACGTCGCTGTGGGGGCTCTTTAGGAGAGGTGACACACTAGAGAGTAGCAGCTTTGTGTCTGTGTAGTCTGGCCCCATGTAGACGCGGCAGTAGCGCACCAAGAGATCGAGAGCCGGTGCTTGGTTGAACGAGTCAAACGCGGGCAGGTTGGCACAGATTTGGGCCCAATGCTTGTGTAAAAGGTCCAATCGTGATGCAAACGAGGACGCAACCACTGCCAATGCCGTCGATTGAACGCTAGGCTCCGGGTCGCCCAAGAGGGTATCCAGTACAGAGATGAGGTCCTGGGCAAGCGAAGAGTCCAGCTCGTGGCATTTTGCCAAAGCCCTGGCCGCGGCAGACCTCACCAGGGGCGACTTGTCTGTGCTCATTGAGCGCACATTCATGGCCACGATCGGAGCCACGCTTGGAAGAGGCATTGAGGAGATTGTGCGGAGAGCGAGCGCCCTCACCACCGGGTTTTTGTCGCCAAGCGTCTTTTGGATCGCATTTATCGTCATGAGTGCGAGATTGGGATCCTGGGCACCGTACATTGCGACAAACTGGTACACCAGCCGCCGAACATTGGCATGCGGCGAGCTGGCGAGCTTGACAACACCGGCAAAGTGCTGGTTGGGCGGTTGGCCATGCGCAGCGTCCGCCAGAACGGCCCGCACACCGCTGTACTGATCGCGGGCGCTAGGTGACGCTAGCATTTTCGCGACGTTACCGTCCGTCCGTATATCGCCAATAAACTGTACCGCGGAATTTGCAGCCTCCAGGGTCAGCTCTCTGGCGCTCTCCAGGACACTGCCGAGATTCGAGATCTCCATGACAAACGACGCGGGAGATAGATCAAGACATAAGGTCGCTGCTAATTCTAGATTAGACATTAGTTATGGCTTGGTGAGCCAAGGTGGAGCATTGGGGAATTTCGCTGGTACCCTGCTGTGTTTTGTGGTTCACAGCTGCCTTCATGTGTCTACACCAGAGCAATAATTCAGTCATACAAGGGTAATTAAAGCGTTCAAGCTATTCACTCTTGACTGACACTTGGGCACGCATGAGAGCTCGAGCATGTCGATGCTGGAATACGAACCACATAGTAAATGGCTAGTTACAAACTAGAGAATGCTCTTCTACGCAATCGTTAAATACGACTATTTGGACTGCGTAGCGTGACAGTTCTCCTGACGCCGATAAAGCTCCCACTCCTCGACTTCTTCGCCGCTAGGAAGGATGCAGTAGCCAATCGCTCCACCATCAGGTGCAGTTTTATCCACGTGCTTTCCTCCTAGGCACAGGCAGTACTCAGACGCTGGGTTTGCCAAAGTCACAGCATTGGCGACAGAAAGTGCAGCGAGAATCAGGGTGAACATATTGTAAGCTACCTTGTCCTGACCCGAACACTATATAAGCTGACGAGGATGCATGTGTCGAATTGGGACGATGCTCTCGAGGTAGGTTTCAACCTAATTAGGACAAGACATGCACAAAGAGCAAACAGGGCTATATTTAGAACCTCCCACTAGAATTGAATGCCTCTCTTATATGGGTGTTTCACTGCTAACCTGTGCAATTTCTAGCTCACCACTAGCGAAATCCACAACTCATTGTGACGCCAGCTCATAATGCTCGAGCATGTCAAGCCTACTTCACTAGTCGGGGTATGCCATGCGACTAGAATTTGTTCCTCTTACTCTCAGATTGCTTAGTTGTTACTACCTAACCCTAGCTAGTCACTACAGAATTGAGCTCGAGTATGCAAAGCGACGCTGCGTCACACACGCGAGGCTCTTGTGACTGTAGGACGGTAGTATGCTGTTTGCGTGCTTTTTAGTACTTAGGTAGAGGAGAGGTATTGAAATGGTAGCCACTAAAGTCCTTTGGTCGGCAGTGGCATTCTCGTGTTTCTAGGTATTGCAGCCAAGAATTGATGCACCCTGTGCACCACGCTGGCCGCACATTTTCGCGCCGTGGCTAAAGAATTTCAATATAATATGCCAATCAAGTGCAAAGTATCGATATAAATGTAATAATTACGCCCATATCTACTATTGTTGACAGTGCTAGTCTTTTAGCCGTGCTCCAAAAATACGCTTGTACCTGCGCCGTCTCAACACGGAGAGATGGAACTTCAAGTTGTTGCGCAAACGCTCAGACACGAAATTCAGCACCCTAAAGTAGTCTACTGCGACCACAAAAGCAATAGTTGTATCGTTCTGCAGCTCAGTGGATGCATATTCGAGGGCGTGGTCTGTGGGTTGCAATGCGGCCAGTACGAGCTATCTATCTTTGCGCAGCCCTTCAGATGCATGTATGAGGGCATAGCCTGATGATTTGACCGCGGCCAGCGCGATCTCTCTATTGCCTTGTAGCACTTTGGCTGCATGTTTGAGGGCGTCGCCATCATTTGACACCGCAACTAGCGTAACCTCAAAATCGCTACGCCATCCGCGCACAACAGACTTTGCTTTTAGCTAAGTCAAACCAGCGATAATGATCTCCCTATCGCCAAGATACCTTGTGTGCTCTAGGAGATTCTCCGAGGCAATGGCACAATTCAGACGCACGTCCCATCTATCGTATAGAGATTTTGGAATTCGACAAAAGGAGAAGTGCGGGTTGGGTATTCTTCATGAAATTTCGATACGCGAGCCGCCAGGTGTGCCCACAGCCTCCATATTTTAAGGTCGATATTTTTACTCCCTGTGATCACGGAAGTTGGGTAGATACAGAAGTTATAATTGATAATAGAGGTCCAGAGGTGTGTCCAACGCTAGGTAGCTCTCCCGACTCGAAATTTTAGAATTGAACGGAAGTTGTATTTCTGGCACTTAAGCGTCTTGGGGCGGACGGCGATCTCTGTTTGTAGGGGCTTTGCGCTGCTCAATGTCTTGCTCGCAAGCCTCGAGGTAGTGTTGAGCGATGCTATTCTTGACGTCGTAAACGTTGAACTTTCGCCACTGAACATCATCGAGAAAATAAGCAGCAAGCATATAATTTGGGGGACTGAGATCGTAGAGCTACTCTGCGATATGACCATAACTATCAGGGCTGATTGTGGGGCGCTTGGGCATAGTGAGGTCAGTGTTTATTTTGTGTGGTTTTAGGGATATATACGTCACATCGTCCAAGACAAGCGTAACCCAACCCAGATTCAAAAGCAATGGCATAGCAATTGCTACAGGTGTACAGGCTGAAGCAGCTATACACTATCAATGAATGACAAACGGCACGGCCAGCACCCTGGAGTCTCTATAACCAGATTTAAATTCTGCCGAGTCATATGTGAACCACCAGCCTGGCACTGGTTTCCAGTTGGCTCGTATGTACGTCCTTGCTGAGGATTGCATCTTGTTGTTTTGTTGTTTAGTTTTACCGCTTCCAAATGATTACATCAGCATGCATGCACATGCAGCCGCATGCATAGCCGATGCATGTCACCTGTATACTTTTTTTTTTTTTTTTTCCGTTTAATACCTCTCTATGCTATAGAATAGTTCATTAGAGGCT
>JAKTZS010000085.1:0-17339 GCA_030562575.1 Wickerhamiella parazyma
TACCACGACTGCCCACCCTGTTACCCACCCCACTACACCCCACACTCCCCTGACACCTGATCTTACTGCGCCGACTACCCCTGCTGCCCCTCTGGGAACTGGGAGCTGGTATCGTCACCAACTCTGATAGCCTTGAAATCCACTCTGTGCCCACTCAATCTACCCAGCCTGTCTCCCACTCTACCCGGCCTGTCTCTGACAGGGAAAAGCGCAAGAACCGGGTAAAGAGAGAAGATCATAAAGGCCATTGGCGTGCCCATCAGCCTCTTGGCCATGGCGTCAAATGCGTGAGAATAGCCCGGCGGATAGAGGCGAGGAGCAGTAGGAGGACTGAGCATTGACCCTTCCTTTACAAGAGCCCGTTATTACTCTTTTATAGACCTTGAGCCCTTCTCAATCGGGAAACTGCACCGTGAGGCCTCCCTAGATCAGGTAACCGGGGTACACCCAACTTGGAAACTACACCAAGAGACCTGTGCTGGACAAGCTATAGCTGCCATATATGTATGCGACTGCCCAGATCCTCTCGTGATAAAACTAGTCTATTTGAAGCCATAACGAGTGGATCTCGATCACGTTGTGGCCCTCACGCGTTAGCGATATATATTGCCAAGCATTACAGTGCTATCAACCGTTTTCGCTAGAGTGAATCAATTGCGCTCTTCATATCCAGATATATCTAAGCATCATGTATTCACTAGGTGCTAATTCGCTCTCGAACGCCAGCGAACTAACCGCCGCACGCGAGCCACGTAGAAATGCTCAGCAGCAAATAGTACCCAGGGATATTTAGAATAAAGGAGCAAGTATTTTAAGACGTCGAGGCGCGTGCCATATGTACCCTGCAATCTGGCGGCATGCCTCGAGTTACAACACCGGAACAAACACCCTCGAAAAACCCGTCCGCAGATCCAAAAGGCCACACAAACTCCTTGGCGCTAACTGAGACTGCGTGATGTTTGCTACTGTATTCAACAATGGTGTTGGTGTCACTGTCGCTGATGTTGACGAGCCGAAGCTTGATGGTCTCACTGGAAGAGGCAAGATTTTTGCAGAGATTTAGAGCTGAGGTCTGCAATCAAGGGTATAAGCGGCATAATCCACCAGTTTGATGTTTCTTGAAAGCGTCTCGACACCACAGTGGAGGAGATTGCCCCGCAGCTGCCGGATGCATCGGCGCCGCCTTACGATGGCAGGAGGGGCTTTTGGCAACCCTAACATGCTTATTGCCGCCAGAAATAAGCCTCCTCAGAGCGTGAAAGTTTTCTTGGCCTCATTCCTACGGAACATCGCCACGTGGCTCCGCGAGAGGCAGTGATGGGCCAGGCAAGTTCAGCAAGTGTGTATCATTTATATTTCTTCAACAGTTAAAATCAAAAAGAGCTAAACAAGTATGCCCAGCACGGCCCCACTGCGGGGGAAGTACTCCAAGAGCTGGCGAGGCGGCCCCTAACCAATAAGGAGATACCCTAGTATGCGGCAACTCTTACTTAGTTTTTGGTGCGGCATTGAGAAGCTCAACCACACAAAAGACGAACTCGAGTAGATATGGGTTAAGGCACAGCTGTACAATAGCCAACAGCGCAAACCGCTCAAGACTTTGCCAGTGTACTTTTTCTGCGGGAGGCCCCTGGCCAGAGCTCCACAAACCAGCTCCGCAGTCTAATATATCGCTGTACTTTGCGAGTAGCATGGCAAATTATGGATGGATCTTTTCTTAAACACTCCAGGACAAAGTTCCTGTCATCTTGAAACGTATACATCACCTGCAGAAGGCGTGTATCCAATGAAAAAGCTGTTTGAGCAATGTCTCTTCGAAGTTTGAGTCTTCGTGTCGCACATAGGTAGCCAACGCATGCATTGCGCTCAATCAGCCTGCGCACATAACAATCATTATCTAGCACCTCCTCAGCGGCCATCATAAGCCTCTCATTTTCAACAACGCACTCACAAACGAGCCAAGCTGGCATGAATTTGAAAAATTCTGGAAACTTTTTCGGGTTCACGTCTAAATATCGCCTCCCTTTGTTTGGGAAACGAAGCACGAGTTTGGAAGCAATTCTTGGGTCACTGCACCAAATTGAAATCGCCATTGGGTTACGCCAGACTGCCTCCTCAATAAATTCCGCGTCACTCTGGTATTCATAATCCCAGTCACGGCCCCCTCTACGAAATAGCTCGGGTATCCTCACAACCAGTTCCATCATTACAGCGCGGTCGTTCATAAAGTTCCCTGCAATGTAAAATAGGGCATCAGGTGAACCTACATGGCCAAATAGACTCAAAACAATACACTTATGGGTCAGTAATAGTAACAGCTCGCTTGCATATATGGTCCATTTACAGAGATGCGGGTGCGTGGTCCACAACTCCCAGACTGTGATGTGTACTTGTGCGAGCAATCCAGGTGGAGGCGGAAAGTTTTTGGAGGATGCTAACGTCTCTGAGAGCCTACCTATGCAGTTCATTTGGTCGTACAAATCAGTGCTGTACTCCCAGCAGGGCGGAGTAGAGAGCATGTGCCACGCTCTATGTTTTGCGGGTAAGCTGCATAGCCAGTTGTAGTAGTGGGCCGCTACACCTACCAGCTTATAGTCTTCATATCTGTACACTGTGCGCTGGCTCCTCACATTGTGCACATCGAATTTGGCCCAGGCATAGTCACTGAGGAAGAATCTTTGGGTGGCCCTATTTATCTGGGCTAATTTGATGTAGTATCCCATTCGTGTATCCTCCAAATGCTCAAGGATGCATGCCAATGCAGGGTAGGGAAGCATGAATGATGGGTTAGAGTTGCAGGTTCTTAAGCGTGAACTTTATTTGAGAAAATGAGCTGTGTGCCCAAAAAGTGTAAATTTTTGATGGCCCGTCTTTCTTCATCGGCGTGCATGATAATTTTAGAGCCGTGGTTGAGGCCTGTGCATCGCCTTATCGTTCCGCAAAAAACGACGTTGTCTCTGAACCGACCTAGCGGAACTCCATGTGTCACCGCGTGCCATGAGTGCACCGGCCAACTCGTATCGCCAGCTCCAGCTCAAGCTGCCACCCTACCATGCGCATGTCCTGGCCACGTCCTCTTCACAGTGTGCGTAGGCCTCGTTGCTATGAGCAATGAAGGTATAAAGACATCACGAGAAGCACATTTGATAGAGCCTAAATATAATATTGCGTGTGTTGATCACTAGCGGCCTGGCGACGAACCAGTCAAGAGAAATGCACAGCGCCAATAAGTTGAGCAAAAGAGTGGCGCGCCCAGGGGCAATGCTGACAGCTTTAGGCTTTGAAATAGTGTAAATCTCCCCGTTATTGAGTGTTTGATTAGAACTAGTACCGCTACAGATGAAACTTTCAGCACTTTGATCTGGAACCTCAAAAGGCAGGCCTGTGTGGTGGAGCCTTGGCCAGAAATAATGTATTCTTTCATTTTGGGTGCTGTTAGTGGCCTCTAGCGGCCAAGACACGCCATTGCCGAGATTTATGATTGTGATTACATAATCTTTGCATAGGTTCAATTTGCTCCAAAACTGCAAAATTAAGGCAAACTGTAAATATTTTTTTGATAAAAACAAGTTTTGCATTTCTTAGTTTTCACTAGCGTAACAAAATGCCAATTTTTTCATCGCCTGCGGTCACATCAAGATGATAAGCACGATTTCCCGTCCGATCAATCATAGTTAAGCATCTTAGAGCCTCATTCAGTATTACGGTGGGAGACCACGTGAGAACGGGAGGTACTGCAGGTTTCTTTTTTGTCTTCTTTTTTAGATGCTATATTGATTTTTTTCGCCTCTACAATGGCCAAGTTTATACACATGCTTTAACCCTTACTTTACTCTTTCCACAAGCCTGCGCGGCCACAATATAGCATCACCCTACACACTCAACTTACTCATGCTCTACCTCAAGTCGCTGGTAAAAGTTTTGGACAATAGCGGTGCGCAGGTCGTAGAGTGCATCAAAGTGCTGCGCAAGGGCCAAAAAAACTGCGCCAATATTGGCGACCGCATGGTCGTTGTCGTTAAAAAGGCACGGCCCATCCCTGCAAACCTGACCGGCCAGCAGGCCGCTCAAAAGCTGCGCAAGGGCGATATCCGCCATGCCGTAGTGGTGCGCACCAAGCAGCCCACCTCACGGCCCGACGGCAGCATTATCCGGTTCGACGACAACGCGTGCGTGCTGCTTCACAAAAACGGCGAGGTGCTCGCATCACGAGTGACCGGCGTTGTTGCTAAAGAGCTCAAGGACAAGGGCTACCACAAACTCATAACTCTTGCTCCTCGCAGTATTTAGTGTGTATATATTTCCTGGTTTTCAGTACTCTTCTTACATACGATGCTTCGCTTGTCATATCGAGGCGTGCGCCGCTACTCGATGGGCTCGTACGAGCAGCAAATATTCGACAAATTGACCAAATCGCTTGCCCCCAGCGACCTCAAAGTGCAGGACGTGTCCGGGGGGTGCGGATCCATGTTTGCCATCCAGGTCACAAGCGAGCAGTTTCGCGGCAAGCCGCTCGTCAAGCAGCACCGCATTGTAAACGAGGTTCTCGGGGACGAGATCAAAAAGTGGCACGGCCTGCAGCTGCGCACGAGCGCGCCCAAGTCATAGCAGAATTTTAGAGTCGTAAGCTATATGGACCACTTTCGTCCGCTGTACAAGCAGCACCGACGTGGGCCTGCACAGGTGTTTGACCCGCAAATAGCCGAGTCATGGGGCTGCTACACCACCGCTCGGCGGACCCGGGAGGTGAGCTGCGTGCCATACGGTGGGAGCTGCACGTTTGTCGAGGTTTCAGTGCCTGAGATCCCGGGGCTGAGAATATGCTCGCAAATGCTGCCTCTGGAGATGCAGGCCGAGCTGGTCAAAGAGTCGACCGGCCTCTATCTCGCGAGTCCCCTGCACAAGACCAACTTTGATGCCCACATGTCGCTCGAGCGGCCGTTACGGCTGTTTGAGGACCGCGAAATGAGTGCTGCACAGATCCAGCGAAAGCTACGTTGGGTCACACTCGGTGGGCAGTACAATTGGACCACTAAACGGTACCCGAGCTTCACGGTGGGCAGCGACGAGTGCCCCGAGTTCCCGTCGCGGCTGGGCGAGTTTGTTCAAACGGCGTTTGGTATCCACGCCGATGCAGCGATCGTCAACTACTACTCGCCGGGGGATATTTTGAGCCCGCACCAGGACGTGGCCGAGCTGTGCCAGTCGGACCTGGTGTCTGTGTCGTTGGGGAGCGACTGTATATTTTATATTGGCATGGAGCGGCACGACTGCGAGCCGCTGCCGATTCTGCTGCGGTCTGGGGATGTGCTGGTGATGGGGGGCGCCTCGCGGCACGCGTTTCATGGGGTTGGCAGGGTGTTTGAGCACGAGTGCGCGCTGGTCGATGCGCTGGATGGTCTGGATGAGCCGCTCAAAGAGTACATGCGGCACAAGCGCATCAATATTAATGTGCGGCAGATGTTTGAGAGGTGATGAAAGTCATCCCAAACCTTTGCATCTGGATAACAACCAACCCCAACCCCAAACCCTCGCATCTCTTGAATCATAAAATACATATAAATACTAGTTGAAAAACGACCAATCGCCTAGGTCGCCCTCGTGCCACGCCGGCAGCTCAAACGAGGTCATGGGCCGCGGGATGCGCTCGCCCTCCTCAAAGTCAATCGCCTCGCGGTAGGGCGAGAAGGTGGCCGACGGCTGCAGCACGCTCATGCTGCGCTGGATCGGCTCAGGCACCATGTCGAGCTCCAGGCTCAGCGGCGCCGGCGCTGGCGGCAGGGGCGAGCTCTCGGGGAACTTGACCTTGCGGAAGATGGTGCGGGCGCTGAAGCTGGACTTGACGCGCTCAAACTCGTAGCAGATGGCAAACTCCAGCTTGGGCACCGCGTCGCGGCCGACCTTGTAGAGGCACTGAAACACGGTGATGGCGCCAAGCGCCGCATCGGGGTTCTTCTTGGCGCTGCCCTTGCCGTAGAAGCCGCCGAGGAACGGCGCCCAAAAGTCGGCGGTGAACTGCACGCACAGCCGCTCGGTGCCGCTGAGCAGCTCCTCGCGCACGGTGACAATGTCCTCGACGTTGAGCAGCACGCGCTCCATACTCGACACGCTCGTCGAGCACTGCCACATGTGGGTGGGGATGCGCTCAAACTGCGGGCTGAAGCTGAGGTGGCTCGGGTTGGGGTTCTGCACCAGGAACTGGGCCTCGCTGGCAAACTCGCCGCTGCTCAGCAGCTCGCCCAGGTTCTGCGACGGGTTGATGTCGATCTTGACCGACGCGTGCAGCACCGTGCACCCCTGCAGCTCGCCGCTCTCGCGCATGCGCTGCAGCTGCGGGAACCGCTGGGCCACGTGCTCGTACGCGTGGTTCGTCATGGGGCTCTCAAGCTGCGCGCGCATGAGCTGCGTGAACGCGTGCGTGCGCTGACCCTCCTTGGACGCGCTGATGCGGAACGCCGTCGGCACCACCTTTGTGCTGCCAAAGTCGACCGAGGTCGACGTGGTCCGCCGGTGCGCCGAGCGCCGCGGCGGCGTCGCCATGCTCGCGAACCACTCGGGCGCGTGGTCCGAGATGGTCGAGGTGCCGCTGCTGTGCTTGGCCGGCTGGCTCGGCTGCTTGGGCGTGCTGTACTCGGCGATGGGACGCTCCGGCTCGGGGGAGTGCGCGCGCGGCTCAAGCTGAGGCTGCTGCTCCTGCTTGATACGGGTACTGCGCGTGGTGCGGGCACTGCGATAGGTCTGAGCGCCACTGCTGCTGCTGCTACTGCTAGCGCTGTAGTCGCTGTTCTCGCTGTGCTCACTGTGCTCGCTGTGTTCGCTGTGTTCGCTATGCTCGCTGTGCTCACTCTGTTCGTCCTCCTCCTTTGGAGAGCTCGTCGTCTTGTCCAACTTTTCAATAAATTCGTCAAATGTCTCGGCCGTAATGTTTTCGTGGCTCTCATCGGCATCGGGCAGATCAAGAACCAGGTTCATAAATGTCTTGTCCTCCTTGAGAATGTGCTTGAGCACCTGAATGTGGCTGCTCACCTGCTTGCGCGTGCGCCGTTTGCTGGTCTTTTTGTAAATGTAGTCGGCAATCAGCTCGTTGCGCCCTCGCAGCTTGCCCCCTACTGTGATTTTGCGCCGCCCCACGCGCGGAATTAGCTTGAGGCCCTCCATGAACGCCTCCTCCACGTCGCGCGACCACACCATCGCCTTGGTGGCGGGGATCCGCTTCTGGCGTGCCAGATACGCCTCGTACTCTTCGAAATTAGTGACTGGGGGGACCGAGGGGCTCGTTGGCGAGCGCGTCTGTGTTTGGGCTTGGGGCTGTGATTGTGGAGAATGGGATTGTGCTTGTGCCTGTGTCTGCTGCACCTGCGTGTGCTGTGTGGGCGGCACCTGTGGCACCTGTGGCAGTGTCAGATTCCCCAGGGGCTGTGTGTAGTGAGGAAGGATCTGCGCGTGCATCGCGTGTGGTTGTGCGTGCGGGAGCGGTGCGTGCACGTGTTGTATTGGCATCTGTGGGTGCATCGGGTGCTGTGCGTGCGGTGCGTGCGGCGGGTGCGGCGGGTGCGTTGGGTGCGACGCGTGCGCGTGCGCGTGCGGCCCCTGGCCAGCGCCCATCTGGCCGCTCATTACGCCGCGTCGTACGGGGCTCCCAGGCCATACAGGCCACCCGCCGGCATTGTGCATGATCTTGACGTCTTTGCGCCCGCTGGCGTTTGGCGTCGGCCACACAGGCGCCATAAACGACGAGTGCTGGCGCGAGGCAAGCTGCTGCTCCGGCGTGACCTCAATAGCGCTCGGCAACAGCACGGGCCATTGACCACCAGAGCCAGCATACCCGCCCATTGGCGTGTGAGGCTCGTCAGGTGTCATCCAGTTTCAGTCGTTTTTCGCGCGAGTGATACAAGGGAGGTCCAATGGTATTAAATAAGGGCCTCGCGTATGTCGATTAGCTAAGGGGTGCATCGCGACGCGTTCCTTACGCGACCAAGGGGAGGGGGTGTGTCGCTGTGCGTGTGGCTGTGCGTCGGGCCGGGGAAGGGTGCGTTACAAAAGGGCAGCGTATTTGCGCTTTGAGCTGCAGCGAGCGGTCTTTTTCTCGGGGCTTTCTCATCTTGGGCGTTGCCATGGCACCGAGGGTAATTAGCCCCTGGCGCTGATTGTTTTTTCTACAGATTTTTTCACTAGTTCTTCAACACTGATACACACTGTTGTCCAAACGGCATCCAAACAGCGCCCAAACAGCGCCCAAACGGCGCGCCGAAAGAGGCACCATCCTGCTCATTTGCGCAATCAATTAGTATCGCTTATGCACGTAAAATGCAGGTCGGGCCTGTGGAGTAAATCTCCGCCTGACCTGGCCATGTGCACTAGATGACACGCTCACACTTTTTTATAATTTATCGCAGACGTGTAGAGACATCTGCACGCGTTCAAGCGTCGTCAAGTGCTCACCAGCCCCAAGTTAGCTAGACTCCAAACTCGCCCCGTAAAAACCGCTTCATGTTGATTCTAAACTCATCAAAGCTCCACTCCTCGGATAGCACCACGCCCGCGTCCCGCCAAATGTAGATCTGGGCCTCAACGTGCTCATCATCGTTGGTCGCGATTTTCACCCTCTCCCGCACATACTCGCTGCCTTCAAACACATCCAATTTACACATTGAGTCTGAATCAACGTTGAAAACAAGCTTCCCCGCGACCTGGGAGCCGGCACATGCGATGACGCCCGGGTAGTCCCGACCAGCCAGCTTGAAACGCTTGTAGCCGTCGAGGGTGCCGTCCTTGTAGAAAACCCCACTAGAACCGCCCACCACCCGCTCCCACACCTGCGGAGCCATCAAGCTGCCATAGACAAAAACTACCTCCTGCATCCACTAATCTTTTCACACACACAAGAATGGGAGTGCCCGCCTTTTTCCGCTGGCTGAGCCGCAAATACCCCAAAATCATCATTCCGGCAATAGAGGATGATCCCATGGTCATTGATGGCGTCGAGCTGCCGCCCTCGTACGCCTCCCCAAATTCAAACGGAGAGCTCGACAATTTGTATCTGGACATGAACGGCATCGTTCACCCGTGCACGCACCCAGAAGGCCGGCCGGCGCCGGAAACAGAGGACGAGATGATGATCGAGGTGTTTCGCTACACCGAGCGAGTGGTGGCGCTGGCCAAGCCCCGTAAGGTCCTCATGATCGCCGTCGATGGCGTCGCCCCTCGTGCAAAGATGAACCAGCAGCGCAGCCGCCGCTTCAGAGCTGCCCAGGACGCCAAGCTAGCCGCCGAAGCCCAGCAACAAAAGCACGACGAGGCCGTGATGCGAGGCGAGGAGATCGACGAGGCGGTCAAAAAGGGCAGCTGGGACACAAACTCAATCACCCCGGGAACCCCATTTATGGACTTTTTGGCCATCTCGCTCAGATACTGGGTCGCATACAAGCTCAACTCTGACCCGGGCTGGAAGGACCTCAAGGTTATCATCAGCGACGCCACTGTGCCCGGCGAGGGTGAGCACAAGGTGATGAACTTTGTGCGTAGCCAGAGAAACGACCCCCAGTATGACCCCAACACGACGCATTGCATCTACGGCCTCGACGCCGACCTGATCTTTTTGGGTCTCGCTACTCACGAGCCTCATTTTAGAATTCTTCGTGAGGATGTGTTTCAACAAAATAAAGTCGCAAGAGACCAGGCCCACTTTACGGCTAGTATCGACAGAGAGAATGCGGGGCCCCCTCCAAAGCCGTTTATCTGGTTGGATATTGGCATTCTGAGGCAGTACCTCGCGGTAGAGCTCGACCTGCCCCATCAGGGGTTCCCGTTTGATCTAGAAAGGGCGATCGATGACTGGATCTTTATGGCGTTCTTTTGCGGTAACGACTTTTTGCCGCATTTGCCCTCGCTCGACGTTCGCGAAAACGGCATTGACATTTTGCTGTGGTCGTGGCGCCGCGACCTCGGCAAAATGAGAGACTATATGACTTGCGATGGTAATGTTGATCTACAAAGGGTGTCTATGCTTTTAACTGGTGTCGCGTCCCAAGAGGGCGAGATTTTTAGAAAACGTCGCGAACAGGAGGAACGTCGCGAGCGCAATGATCGCCAGCGCCGCGAACAAAATAAGGCCCGCAGGATGGGAAGGGAGACCACGCAGGGTATCGCCATCTCAAAGGGCACGAGGGGCCAGGATGTCGCTCCAGTAAACCCTCTGGCAAACATCCCCTTGTACAGTACCTCTGGTGACATTGTAGGCGAATCAAAGCTCGATAATAGCGAACTTGTGGCCAAGCGTAAAGAGATTGCGCTAGAAAACTCCACCAAGAAGCGTAAACTGGGTTCCAACGAAGAGGTCAAGGTGGAGCCGGGGCTTGAGGAGACAGAGGAGACTAAGGAGGAGATCAAAGAGGAGATCAAAGATGAGATCAAAGAGGAGATCAAAGATGAGATTAAAGAGGAGATCAAGGAAGAGGTCGAGGAGGAACAGGCGATCGAGGTCGGAGTACCCCTACCTCAGCCTACACCCGCCCCTGAGCCCCAGGCACCGGCAGATAATGTCCAGCTATGGGAGCCCGGCTACCACAAACGCTACTACCAAAACAAATTTGGGATTGACCCCCAGCAGGATCCTGCTTTTGTCCAGACAATGGCGGAAAAGTACATTGAAGGTGTGTGCTGGGTGCTCAAGTACTACTACCAGGGGTGCCCTAGCTGGACTTGGTACTATCCCTACCACTATGCCCCGTTTGCGCAGGATATGACGCAATTAGGCGCCTTTAGGCCCGAGTTTGACGGTGGCGAGCCCTTCCTGCCCTATGAGCAGCTCATGAGCGTGCTACCCGCCGCCTCGAGCCACACGCTTCCGGCAATCTTTAGGACGCTCATGGCAGATCCTGACTCGCCGATTATTGACTTTTATCCGGAGGATTTCCCCATTGATATGAACGGCAAGAAAATGGCCTGGCAGGGTATTGCCATTCTGCCATTTATCGACGAGCACCGGCTGCTCAAGAATGTGCGCGCCCAATACAGCCAACTCACACAGGCCGAGCGCGACCGCAATGTTCGCAAGGAGCCCATTCTCCTGGTCTCTGGACAAAGCACCATCGCCGATGATTTACTGGGCCTCTACCAGGGAGAGCCCGAGCCGGCGCCTGAAATTAACATCAGGTGCTGGAAATCGCTAGGGCTCTCGGGTAAGGCAACCAAGGAAACTGACTGGGTGCCTCAACAGTCACTGGTGTGCCCTGTGCAGGCTATCGACTATCCCGACATTCCCAAAAACACCACCATGTCGGTGGAGTACTTTATTGACGAGCACTCGGCGCACAAGAGTATGCTCATGCAGGGATGCAAGCTCAAGGAGAATCAGCTCTCGGGGGAGGAGATTGAGATCATTCTTCGTCGCCGTACAAAGTCTGACCGCCGTGACGACAGGTTCGATAGGCGCGAAGAGGCCCGGTTCCAAGCAAACGACGGCTACGCCGAGCCTACCCCCAAGCGCCAGGGCAGCTATCTGGCGTTTGTGGAGCACATTAGACAGGCATCTCAGCCGCCTCCGCAACAGCAGTGGTCTCAGAGTCAAATGTTTGCCCAGAGCCAGGGCAACCACCGCCCGGCACCTTCGCCGTGGGCTCAGAGCAGCAAGCCGGCATGGCATCGTCGTTAGAGAGTCTATTAAATAATTTCGTCGGGGTTTCGCGACTCTACAAACCTGTCCAGCATGGCACGCAAATTCGCAGAGAGGGCAAGGCTCTTGCCACGCGAGTTGGCCACCATATCACCCAGCGAGGCAAATTGCTCCTCGAGAGACTGCGCCATGCGCTTTGTGGCGCGCGGGAGCTGGCACAGCGCCTCGACGCGAACCAGCTTTGGGTCCTTTTGTGACTTTACGTCGCCAGTGTTGATGTTCACAAACGCCTTGTTTAGGTATCGATTGACGGAAATCTCCTTGAGAAGGTCCATGATCCAGGCTGTCGTTTCTGCAGGCTTCTCGCAGTAGACGAGCCGCCGCCCATGAACAACTTGCAGGTGCACCTGCTTTTGCATGAACCCGCTAGGGTCTGGCGCAGGCACTGTCTCGACGGGCGTTTCAATGTCCTTGATAGCGTTGCGAGTGCGCTTCTGGAGCATGCGGTTGTAGGCATTGACCTGGTTCTTGAGGAGCTTGCCGAACCCCTCAACAATGTAGATACACTCCGAGCCATAGACAGCATCGAGTTGCTCAAGCGTGGGCTCGCTGTGTTCGAATATCGGGGTGGCCACACCGTCGAGAACAATAATTTTGAGCGGCTCGGCCACCGTATGAGCAAGGCCCTCGACATAGGCCCGCATGGCCTCGTCCCAGTGGGAAGTAGTGGTACGTTCCAGAGAAATGACGGCAGTCACGCCCTCCTCGAGGCTCAGGGTGCCACTTGTGGCAGAGACGTTGCTCTCCTCGAGCAGGCTGGTCAAGTCGTGCACTGTGCCAGAGATTGTTAGTTTGAGCTCTTTGACCGTTTCATTTCTGTCGCGATTGATTTTCGATAGCTTTGGAGGTTTGGGTGCTTTGGTGGTTGCTTTGATGGTTGCTTTGGTGGTTGCTTTGGCTGTTTTTGGTTTGGTGATTTTTGCTGTGTCTGATTTTGTGGTGCGCTTGTGAGGCCGCACAGGAGACACAGGCGACGACGCCCGCTTCCTCATTGGGGGAGACGACGAGCTGGCTAGCCCGAAATTAAAGTTACTTTGCCGTGGAGGCGAGGATGATAGGGGTCGTAATTTAGGTGCTGGCTCTGGCTCAGCCTCAGCCTGATCGGGGGCCTTGGCAACGCGCTCTACGAGCGGGGAGGAAGACTCTACACGGAAATCGGGCTCGGCAGAGCTCAGAAGCGACTCTGTGAAACAAAGAGTCTGCCGGCGGGGCTCACCTGCACCCACCACCTCGCCCTGCCTCCTGGAGCTCTGCGAGCTCGTTAGAAGCTCAATTACACCATCCTGGGTGGGACTAGTTAGCAAATCTATAACTTCACGAGCCATGCTCTCCTCGGAGGGCTCTGAAATTTGGTAATGTGGGGAAGCAAGCAAGCAACCCGGGCAAGACGCGCGCGGACAGCACCCGGATTCTTTACAAGTACTGATCTAGAGTCTACGGCCTATTTTTCACTCGAGCCCCGCAAACTTTTCCCGCCCATGGCCAAGATGCACTATGACTGAATCCTCGCACAGTAAAGTGACGTCACTGGGCTCTGTAATAGGCATCTACGGCAGCTAATTGGGTGCATGCACATGTGACTAATTCCGAAACGGATGTGTTAAATAGCCACTAAATCCACACCTAAAGAGAAGCAAAAAATGTCTGAAGCCCCCAGTGATAGAAACGGAGCCGTGGAGGCCGTCAAGAACGGAAATCCCTACGGTGCCAACCCCGCCGACTTTTTGTCCAACGTTGGCAAGTTCCAGCTTATCGAATCAACGCTCCGCGAGGGCGAGCAGTTTGCCAATGCCTTTTTCGACACTGAAACCAAGATCAAGATCGCCAAGGCCCTGGACGACTTTGGCGTCGACTACATTGAGCTGACCTCCCCCGCCGCCTCGGAGCAGTCTCGCAAGGACTGCGAGGCTATCTGTAAGCTCGGGCTCAAGGCCAAGGTTCTCACCCACATCAGATGCCACATGGACGACGCTCGCCTGGCTGTGAGCACCGGTGTCGATGGTGTCGATGTGGTCATTGGTACCTCGCAATTTCTGCGCCAATACTCGCACGGTAAGGATATGGCCTACATTGCCAAGTCTGCCGTCGAGGTGATTGAGTTTGTCAAGAGCCACAACATTGAGATCCGCTTCTCGTCCGAGGACTCTTTCCGTTCCGATCTGGTGGATCTGCTCAATATCTACCGTACCGTCGACAAGATCGGCGTCAACCGCGTCGGTATTGCCGACACCGTTGGCTGTGCCAACCCCCGCCAGGTCTACGAGCTGGTGCGCACCCTCCGGTCGGTGGTCTCGTGCGACATTGAGTGCCACTTCCACGACGACACCGGCTGCTCCATCGCAAACGCCTACACCGCGCTTGAGGCCGGTGCCACCCACATTGACGTCTCGGTTCTGGGTATTGGCGAGCGTAACGGTATCACCCCCCTCGGAGGTCTCATGGCGCGCATGATCGCCGCCGACCGCGACTACGTGATGAGCAAGTACAAGGTGCACAAGCTGCGTGACCTCGAAAACCTGGTCGCCGAGGCCGTGCAGGTCAACATCCCCTTCAACAACCCCATCACCGGGTTCTGCGCCTTCACCCACAAGGCGGGCATCCACGCCAAGGCGATCCTGGCCAACCCCAGCACCTACGAGATCCTCAAGCCCGAGGATTTCGGCCTCAGCCGCTACATCCACTTTGCCAACCGTCTCACCGGCTGGAACGCCATCAAGAGCCGTGTGGACCAGCTGCAGCTGAACCTGACCGACGACCAGATCAAGGACGTCACCGCCAAGATCAAGAAGCTCGGCGACGTGCGCTCGCTCAGCATCGACGACGTGGACTCGATCATTCGCGACTTCCACGCCACCCTCGACACGCCCGCCTTGCGTCCCCAGAGCGACGAGGGCCTGCCCGCAGTCAAGAAGCAAAAGAACGAGTAGTTCATATTTATATTTCCACAGTTGTTTTATATATTTAGCGCCGTAAGCTCGGATTGCTCTGTGCCCTTTGTGCACACCCACGTCGACGCGTACATGTTGACGCGGTCGATGGCCGTTCCAGACTCGCGCACCGCCGCCGGCGCGCAGCTGAAGCCAAACTCCTCAAATACCTGCAGGTACCACGGGGCCGTCGACGACGAGCGCACCATAACGCGCCCACCCGCCGCCAGCGCCTTGTGCAGCTGCGAGATCTCCTCGTGCGCCTCGCTGCCCTTGGGGTCGAACCAGTCCATGTGGTCCATGACAATCGCGATCGTCACCGTCCCGGGCACGAGCCGCTCAACAACATCGTTGATGCTGTCGGTGTGCAGCCGGATCCCGTCGAGCGCCCCCTTACGACGGCTCAGGTTGAAGTACCCGCGCTGCGTCAGGTACGCAGGGCAGTTGTCGCGCGAGTAGTGGCCCATCAGACACAGGTAGTAAAAGTAGTTGTCCTTGGAAACCAAGTACTTGTACACCACGGGCTCGAGCGTGTCCACAATGTACTGCCAGATGCTGCCGTCAATGAGGTCGGCCTGGTTGATTGGCACGCCGAGACTCTTCCACAAAAACACGCTGTTTCCGCACACCAGGCGCAAAAACGTCTTGTTGAGCAGCACCGGCTTGAGGCTTCTCTCCCAAACGGCAATCTGAGCCTCGAGAGTTTTGGCACTGCAGAACTCTTGCACAATGGGGTGTGAGTTTGTCGCAGTGAATAGCCAGCGTACAAGTCGCAGTGCCCAGCGCGTGGACCCCGTATTGTAGAGGCCGTGCTTGGAGCCAAAGGTGCGCTCCCCGGCGTCGTACCAGTACTGCAGGGCAGGGCTCGACAGCGAGCCCGACATCTTGTACAGGGCTTTGGCAAATTGATCGTGCTTGCCATCGCCAAACAGCTTCCACACTTCGCTCTGGTCCAAGTTGCGCAAGGCAGCGAGCTTGAGCTCAGCAAGGTGGTTTTGGTGGGGGTTCATATCAACGCCGTGGATGCGGCGAGGCGCCTGCTCTAGCGAGGCATAGTGCAGCAAGTTGTCACCTGCAGATGTGATTGCCAAAACCACATCATCCTTGGTGAATTTGAGGATGTTGTTGTCCTCAATGGGGTCCTCCCACGTAAAGGCGTAGATGTACTGGTCATTGAACTGGTGGTGCTTGGGATGCGTTGTATCATAAAAGATTCTCCAGATCTCCTTTTGGTAGTAGAAAGAAGGGTATGGCATGTTTTGCTGTAGAGAAATCATAGCCGCATCATAGCCCTTGGAACGCACAAGCTGGGTGGCCGAGGCAGCTGCAGACCCAGTTGAGCGCTCGGGAGCAAGTACAGGGCTCTCTGTAGCCAATTGGAATCGATAGTCCAAGTCAGGCGTTTCCTTTTTGCAGCCGAGCCACACATAGTAGGGGATGTAACCCAGCATCGTGTTGCGGCAGTTGAGATTTTTGATGGTACCGAACCGGTACTCGACATAGTCACGGCGAGCAGGGTCCAGGTGCACGCGGTCGAGCTCAAACCATAGACGCCAAAAGTTGCGCGAGACCCAGTTGACGTGTCTAGCCAGCTCGCCACCCACTGTAGTAGTACGGCTGGCAAAGTTGCTTTCGCTTTGCGCGTAAAAATCAACAACGCCAACAAGCCCATCTTTGGCAAGAAGAGACTCGACCTTGTCAATTGTCGAGTGGTAGTTGGGAATCATGGACAGCGAGTAAGAGAGTGAAACAAAGTCCGCGCGCTCGTTATCGGGCAGCTCAAAGCTATTCACATCCCGGCAATGAACGTATACATTTTTGGCACCCATACGCAGAAACCTCTCCTCTGCCACCTTGCAAAGGGAAGGGCTCAGGTCAACGAGATAGATGGCTTTGAATTTGTCCAGGGGCATGATGCTAGCCATATACTCAATGTTTGAACCTGTTCCGCCACCAAACTCCACCCACACGAGATATTTGCGAGCTTTGAGGTGTTTCTGAGCAATCTCAAGCATAGTCTCGCGGCCTTTAAGCAACGCTTTGCGGGTCTGATCATAGATTGACGCCTGACCCTTGTAGAATTGCTCAAGAGCAGACTGCTGGTCCTTGTGCTTGCCAATGGGGTGGAAGAAGCACGCGTAGCAGAAGCGAAGTAGAGTATTGATTTGGGGGTATAGGCATGCGTAGACTCCGAGGGCTACGATCGCAACGACTGCGGTAGACATAACTATTCCAAGGATAGTACAAGGTGCTTATAGGGGCAGCCCCACGTGTTTATGCACGGGGTACATTAATATGCAGGGCACATGCAGTGGTATCCCAGCAGCGTACATGTTGAAGTGATGCTTGGTAGTATTGTAGTCCGGCTTGTCACTGCATTATTGGAACTTTGGCGTCTAGTGATTGTCGCTCACAGACGCACGTGGTGCACGTGGTGCCCCGAGGTGAGCTGGGTTTTCTTGATGGTTCAAGTACTAGACCAAGTTGAGGCTATCAATTGGGGTCTAGTGGTGCGCCTGAAATGATTATTCCTGCCCATCTTGGCACGTACCAAAGGCACATGCTGAGGGCACATGCTGAGGGCACAGGCCAGATCTTGCAAGATGTGCAAAGCCCCAGTGGTATGTTATGGGGATCAAGTTTGACTCAATTAGTTGTTTTTTAGAAGTTATTCTCTGTCTACAGTTATCTACAGTTGGTTGCCCACGATTGAGTTTCACAGAGACAATACAACAGAA
>JAKTZS010000086.1:0-17384 GCA_030562575.1 Wickerhamiella parazyma
AATGTAGGAGCAGATTGGCGCATTATTGGGGGCCTGGCAAACTTGTACGAGAGTGCTCGTGGGGATATACCTTTGCCCCGAAATGTACACACACTCTTGACTATGTTGGAATTGAAGGTTTGCCAGGTATTTGAATATGCTATAGGTTCAGATATGTGCTATATTTTGGGCTCGGCAAAGTCGATATGGAGTGCTATTAGCGTTTACATTGTAGCCGTAAATTGTCAATCACACTATCACATGTGATGGTAATCAAAGTTTGCCAGGTACTGCAATAGGCTGTCTCTGGAGATTGGTGCAAATTTTAAAGCATGGCAAAGCTGATTTAGAGAGCTAATTGCGTTTAAAATTGAAAACCAAACGAGCCTCTTACACATCCGCCTGTATTACCCCCAATACAGAAATCCTGTGCTCACGTGACGGAGCCTGTAGGCGACTAGTGCACTCCTCACTCACACTGTTGACTCTATTGGAATTGAAGGTTTGCCAGGTACTGAAATAGGCTGTATCTTTAGATTGACATAATTTTTAAAGCACGGCAAAGCTGATTTAGAGAGCTAATCGCGTTTAAACATGAAAGCCAAATGAGGCGCTTACACATCGGCGTGTATTACCCCCAATACAGGGATCCAGATTACCTCAACAGAACCAAGCTTTTTACAAGCATGGACTTGTCCGTTGCAAAAAAAAAAAAAAAAATGCGGCCTCACGCAAGCCAAAGATTGCTTGGGCAAATCGCAGGGATACAAAAGGTGAGTATTTATAACATCTAGTCTAGAGCTCGTGAAACGCGTCCTGCAGCCCATGAATCCTTGCCAGTGAAGGTGGCAAAAGCTCTTCGAGGCTCGAAGCAGGCGGTGCCCAATCAAGATACCTCGCCCAGTCCAAAGGCGGGGCAACTTCTACCGCTGTGTGCGGGTGCTCCCGAAAGTGAGCAGCAACGCCGGCCGAGTCACAGGTCCCATGCACCAACCCGAGGAAATACTTCCTGGCGAGGCCAAGGCAGTACTCCTGGCCCCAAACAGCACATGACACCCGCCAACCCTGCTCACCCGCACACATTGCCAGGAGTAAGATCTGACAGGCCAAAGAGTCCTCATTGAAGACGCAGTAGCGGCCCAGTACTTGAACCTTGCGGGGCCTCACAGCTTCGCGCGCCTCCTCGTCGATGAAGCCAAACTTGAAAGGGGTCACTGGGTCCTCGCGTGCACGCGCAGCTAGCTCAAATTGGCGTTGGTCCAATTTGCCAGCACTTTCCACCCCAAGAGGCTTCATGAACGCATACACGTGAGACGGCATTGCGAGGCCACGCTGTGTGGCCCGGCGCTGCACCTCAGCGATGGTGTAAGACTCACGAGAGAACGATCGCCATGAGCCGCCGTAGTTGGAGCGGGAGCCCACAGGGTGGGCACCCAAAGCAGGGAAACAACTGTCGTTGACGCCGTCTTCATGAACCACTGGCGGAATCAGCGCCTTGACGCCGAAGAGGAAGCGAGCACAGTCAAGACCCTCTCCAACAAACGCATAGCGCTCAGCACGGAGCTCAAGAGACCTCAGAACGTGCTCTAGCTCGGCACCGCCGTGCAGCGCTCTGAATGCCACTGAAAACACACCAAACACCACCAGAGCGCGCAAAGTGCGAGATGCAGAGCGCCTCAGTGCCCCGTTGGACTTGGTGCGCAGCGGAAAGAGCGTCGTACACACCGCCAATGCCACGTCAAATGAAGCGGCATCATCGGCAGCCCAGACCGGCTCTTGTGCAGTGAGGACGCAGAGAAACTCACGCGCTGTGTCGGCCGTCCACGCACCTTGGGCTCCAGGGCCGTGCGCATCGAGCCACTCAGCCAGACGGTCCGGCGCAGCTTCGGGCGCAGCCTCGCGAGGGGCCTCATGCGCAGCCTCATGAACAGCCTCAGGCTCAAAGTCTAGCCTAGGCTGCGGCCCCTCGGGAGCGCGTGCGTTCTCAAAGGCCTCACGTGGCAAGTAAACCACGGCTGGCACGAGCACCGGCGGCGCCAAGACGATAGGCGGGAGCTGCGGCTCTACACGGATATCGACCGCACCGCGGGCTTCATCAGGCGTCCCCTCTGTGGCAACTCCTTGATTCGACCCGCCGCGCGGTTCAAGCCGAGGGCCGCCGGTGTAGGGTACGATTTGTGTGTGCTGAGACATTTGCTCGGCTGATCCGCGCTCCACCAGTATATATCCTCGGTGATGCAGGCATCATGCAAGGGGTCATTCCCTGTATGCACTGCATTAGCCTAAATACGAAGAACCCCCGGTCAAAAAATAAAAAAAAAAGCATCGCGAAACCCTGAAATCATATGAAGATGTATACCAAGTGCTCGAGGCAAACTTGTATTGGGGTAGATACAGCACCAGCAATGACTTAGTCACGATATTATTTCCACGTACAGACGGGCTGATAATAATACGAGCGAACGTATTCAGATTTATTTTCTCGACGTTTTGGCCACTTGGCAACCATAAAGACTCTCCCTGGCTACTCTTGGCGTTTCTTCTTACCTTGATTCGGCCCCGAGCGTCGGCGCTAGCCACATTATGTATTATTAAAGTGAAACATTCGTGCGCGTGCACACAACAATTGTGCCCAAACTGTGGGCATGGACGTTCACAAAAATCGTGCTTTGAGGGCTTTACACTCTAATAAGCTAGACCATTTAAGCGTGAACGTTGACTCGGTCGTGTTCACCCAACTAGATGACCGGTCCACGCATGCAGCTATCCCTAGCCCCATCTATGATCCGCTACGGCACCTTGTGAAAATTTTTTTCAAAATAATCTGTGACGCTTCAAAGGGTTAGCAGTCGACTATTTTCAATGGGGCATTTAGCGTGATGCATACACAGACTAATTATCGCGTAATTGCGGGGGTTTTGTTACGACAGAGCAGGCAAGGGTATACATGATGTTTGACGATAGAAAATGAGAAACCCGTTGATTGCTAACCGTTTGGTGTCATTTTTGTCGCAGCTCCGATAAGCTCCTTACCCGCAGGCCCACCACAACTGACGTCATTACTCAGTACTGGGGCTGGCCTCTTGTAGATTGATCTATCTTTTATCCATACTGGAAGCGGCCATAGTGGAAAGGAATTGCCGATTGTCAAATGCTGTGCTTTGCAAAAGCAGTTGGCAGGTCGTGAGTGACGTCATGGCCAACTCGACAGAGTGCACCGCGTCACGAAAGAGATCACCAATTTTGTACCCGCTTAAACACATGCGCCGCTTTTTAGACTCTGTGTTTTTCTATTTCTCCCCATGTTTCCGTCAGAGACCGTGGTGCACCCACTTGGCAATCCCAATCAGCGTTTGCAATTGAGCGAGCCACAAGCGTGTACAATCCAAGCATAAATCTCCAATACCATGAAAAAACAACACTAGCTACTGAACCTTGTATAGAATGCTACAAGTTTTGTTGGGGTGCAGGCTGTACGTTGACCACCTGCACTACGCGGCAGGGCAGAACTCGTCGTTCTTTTAGATGTGGGATTCCCTTTATCCGAGCCTGCGTAAATGCGCGACCCCTTGATTAGTGCATGGGTACGCGACGCGTTGCATATCACGTATATAAAGGTACACCCCTGGACTATTTTAGCATGAACTCTGGCAAGCCCGAAACAACCCGCACCACCATTTTGCGCATTGGGCAACCGCCCAAACAGACGCAAACCCCGCCCGCGTTTGCAGCAAAGGAGATTGAGCTGTATCACGTCTCGGAGAAATGGGCCATCACGCTGACAACAGATGGCACGGTTTTGGTAACTGAAGTTGGTCCCGTGGCAAAGAAACAGCGCCTGGATAACGCCGCGCTCCCTACCCCTGCCGCTTCGAGTGCTCTGGATACTCTACCCAGTTCAAGCGATGCATTGACCTGTAAAGACGAGCCTGCTAGTGCCGATATGCCCGAAACACTCAGTCTTGCCTCAAGCCAGCAGCCCCGGCCGCATCCGTGCTTTACCAGAACACGGCCTACTGTTGTTCCGGCCAGGTCGATTGTTGCGTCTGTTGACGTCCCCCCGCGCAGGCCGCTACAAGGCCCTGCACCGGCGGCGGCCATGTCTGGGGCGCGATCGACGTTCCGACTGATGTGGGATTGTTCCCCGGAACTGGTGAAAGCTCGCACTGGCCAAGTCTTGTATGTTGTGGACGTTTTCCAAAGGGATGTCAAGGCGTTGACTTCCCAGGGCACCCAAGTAATTTCCTGGGGCAAATCTGCCGGGCTGACGCGAGGCGAGTGGGCCAAGCACCCAGGAGCGATGACGGGCAAGTGGGAGCGCTACTGCCCCACCTCAGATACGATGCGCGAGTTCAGCGCGCGGCTTTTGAGCAATGTCCTTGCAGACCCTCGCAAATGGCCCTCCACCAGTCAACTAAAGGATTGGAATCTCCGGGAGAAGGTGGACTTTGGACGGTGGTACGAGTTTGAGATTGAGAGCACGTGCCGGGAGGTTAACCACCATTTTGTAAAGACAAAATGTGGCCAGACGTTGAAGCTTGAGGGCTCTGCTAAATTTTTGGTCGAACAACTCCCCAGATTTCACTGGGGTTGGGCAAACAACAGCGGCTTTAAGCACCTCCCCCTGGCGGCGGTTTCGGGTAAGCTAACGCAAAAGGACGACCATATTGTGATCCATGGCGTCCTGCGACTATCACTGACGGAGGAAACCGTGCGCAACAAGCTTGCTGAATTCCACGACGACGTGGCGCTGGTGATTCGGCAGTTGCTACACAGTAGGCTATAGACGTTAGATCAAGAGATTATTTCCAAATGGCAGGCTCAGCCACCAGGTACATATATGATGCCCGAGTGGACAAAGGCCAGTTCCAACCGGTCGGTGTCCAATTCCGCGTCCAGAACGATGCTGCGCAGCTCGCCGCCAAACCCATGCCAGATTGCACACGCCATACCCGTGAGAACGACTCTATCCTTTTCCCCTGACTTGGGAAGTACCGTGAGCACAATCTCATCGTGCTTGGCGGAGCTGGCGACTACACCGAGATCGTCGTCCGATGGATCCACATAATAGCGCTCGCAAAAGTAACCAAACAGCTCATCAGAAACAGCATCATCGCACTCGTCAAAGGTTGTACCCTGCCACATGTACGCTCTGCCAGAATCGAGTGGCATCTCGACGGTGGAGATGTGATTTTCGGCAAAGATCCAGCTGAGAGCGCCATCATACCAAACGCAGTAGACTGTAGAATGCATAGGGCGCTTGAGGGTCGCAGAAATGTGCTGCAGAGCGAGCCGATTCTCGTGCACGACAATCATCACTTGCGGGTCCTTCCAATGGAGCTGCATTGCGCAGAAAGCATCTAGGTATGCCTCTTTCGGGAGGTAGAGTTCGTCCTCTCCAATCACTAGCACCCACTCCAGAGCGACTGGACACTTGAGCTTGTCGTGGGTATAGATGCACCTACAATGAGCTTGCCGATGGCCCACGGCGGCAGTGTTGAACATCTCGTCGCAGCGCTTGGCCACGTACTTTTGAGCCGCGCCCGCGGGCGGCGCGTCGATTTCGTCGCCGCAGACAAACCTTCCTGGAATCAGCATATTTTTTTTGTGAGGGGCCTTTAACCGCGCAGACATGCCGTCAGTGTTGATCACTGTTGTCCAACCACCCTGGCCTTGCTCAATGCAGTACATCAGGCTCTTGTCAAAACTGAGCGGCTCCTGCCAGACGACGATTGGCGCTGGCGTGGCCACGGGCTCATCCGAAAGGGGTGCAAGGTCCAGTCCATGGTAAAAGCCCAACCGGTCCTTTTCGAGCTTGCGCTCATAGAATCCAAGCAGATGAGCCGGCTTGCTTAGCGGCAGGTACTCTTTGTCGACTAGGAACGTGACCTTCTCGGGCTCACCGTCGCAGTCCTTGACGGCGTGCTTGTCGGTTTTGTGGCCCGGAGGATCGCCCGTGTGGCACTGGCATGTCCACAATTCCTCAAACACGGGGTCGCTTTTGGTACGAGCCGCTATGTCTGCGATTTGTTGCGGGGGATCGGTAACGAGCTTGTACTCGGCATCAAAAACAAGGCCGCTCGAGATCTTGTAGCCATTTTCGAGACGCAGTAGCATGGTGTAAAAGCAGGATCAGCAAGTGCTACGTGTCAACAATAAGCTGCGTCGCCAGTATTGGGGGTAATACCTAGTATGTCTTGAGCTGTATTGGGGGTAATACACACATGACAAGCATTTGATAAGATTTATCTATCCCTTTTACGGGGTTGCAACTGTCGTAAATATTAGCTGTATACGGGTTTAGCGAACCAGCCTGCGCCAGTAGGCCATAATGTGGGACGTTTTGGCAAGGCGCGAATCGCGTGGCTGATGGAAAACATTTCCCCCATCCAGGCTTAGCTCAGTGTCAGATATGCAGCTATTGACGGGATACCAAAGCGCCGACCCGGAGCTCAAGCGGTTTACGCTCTACGATGTGCCGCACGGTCCCACAGTTCTTGTCGAAAACGGCGTAATAGTCACAGCTGCTTGCAACGGGCTCTCTGAGCGCGCGCGGGAAATGGTTCAGGCCTACAAATCGTTTAGACCACAGCCCTTTAGCTACCAGTTTGACGGAATTGCTGTTGAAGACCACTTTGGCTGTCGAAAATGCGGCGCAAAGACACTGCGGCGCAGCGCCAAAGACGCGCGTTTAAAAGATGTGCTGCGTCATTTTACTGGGTGCACAGGGTCCTTTTTTGATATGCCTATGGTCCAGCTTCCTCAAGACGACAAAGACATCTTGCCGTTCCTCATCAAAATCGGCCACTTTGGGCAGATGCGGTTCCAGAGCCTCGTCAAAAATACCTTTTTTTGTGTGGACGACAGGGAGCAGGGGCTAGAGCCCGATCTGCCTGCACCTCCGACCGATGCTCCGTGCGTTGGCGACTTTGTTGATGCTGTACACGGCGCGCCCGACTGTGCCGTTGCCTCCGACCGCGGACTGCGCGACGCCTCGCCCTGGCTGAGCGATGGTGGCTTTGTCGAGTTTTTCCAGCACGAGACTGGGCACATGTTTGCGCAGAATTTTGTCAGTATGCGAAACGCACGCATGTCTAGCGAGGTTGCCGATGTGCAATACAGCCTACTTTGCCAATGGCTAGACGCATGGTACGAAGCCAATCTAGCCCTGTACGCGCGGCAAACGTCGCACTGCCGCCTCAATATTGCACAGGCAGTGGGTATCACGAGCGGGATGAAGTGGTCTATGCTCGACAAGGCCTCACGCAAAGAGTATTTTGCAGTGACAGCCAAGCTCTATCTGTGGCTGGTGCAACTTGACTACACGCTGTTGCCCGAGGGTTACCGGATGCCGACCCCGGAGGTCCTGTCTGCCATTGGGAAGCTCAAAGATTGCCTCGACGCTAACGTAGAGCGAGTCGGCCGCAACTTTTGCGTAAAACAAGAGTCCAGCCCATTGCCAGAGGGGTTTGATGCGCTCTATGCCATCCACAACTGGGCGATGGAGGACCAAGCGAGCTCAAGCTGGCGGCTCCCATTCAACGTGCATTTCCACAGCCTGGTTTTTGTATGGGCTTCACTGTATATGGCAACCAAGGACTTTGATAGTGTTCGGGAGGGGCACGAGTGGAGAGGCGTGCTTGCCAAGTTATGCTGGACGCTGGTGGTGGTGACGTTTATCAACAAGCGGCTGGCCATAGAGCACGAGTGCTACACCACAAGCGAGGCCAATGCCATTGTATACGAGCATTTGAGCACGATCGTCAAGGACGGGGCACTGGGCTACCTGCTTGCGATGCAGAGTGAGGCCTCGAAACTCCAGCAAGAGCAATGCGGCAACACGGCCATCAAGGTGTTGCCCCAGCAGCGCCTGCTGATCAACGAGGATGAGGTCGATTTTGTTGACATCAAGAGCCAGCTCAAGGCCAATTTGGTAGAGCTCAAGGGCGCCCTATGGGACGAGATTTGCCCGGTACCATTTGCCGTTGCTCTACACGAGAGCCCGTTGTCGAGGTACGCCAATGATACGCCGTCGCGGAGACCCATCAAGGAGAGGACTTGCCTTTGTACCGACGAGCCTGGCTGGCTTGGCCGGATGAACACGCGGTACGTCCAGGTCGAGGACAAGGCAACTGGGCGCTGCTTGCTCAGTAATGCACACACAAAGGCTGGCGCCAGGCTCTACAGCGACAAGAAGCTGTACTTGGACCCGAAAAAGTGCGTGGAGGTGCTCGGCAAGGTTGCCCGTTGGAAGCGCAAGCTATTTGCGCTCTTGTTTTGGTCAAGCGGGGCGCCGTTGAGGGCGTCCGAGTGGGCAGAGGTGAGCTTTTTTGATACGCCGACCTTTCTGCGCAATGTTTATGTGGACTGTGAGGGTCCGTACGAGTGTGTCAAGATCCGGACGCACTACTCCAAGATGACGAGCCGCCAGGGCGCCAAGGCCAACACGCGGTTTCTTTGCCCAGAGCTAAGTGAAGTGATGGTGTTGTACCTCAAGTACATTTACCCATGGGTGCAAATGGTCAAATGGGCTGCCGCGCCCAAGGAACAGGATGTGCACGAGTCTCTGCAGCTCTCGCGCAAGCTATTTCATTCCAAAGGAGAGCGGGTATGGACGTCGACCCAATTCACACGGGCACTGCTAGAAGCTGGGTCGACCAACTACCGGCAGAGCCGACAGCTTTTGGTCTGGGTTATTCAGGAGCGGCTGCATGGCGCGATCCCGTCCGACTTGGATCTTGGTGACGACGACGAAGACGACGGCATGATTGAGGACTCTATGGCAAACCACAGCACTAGTGTACGGGAGCACCACTATGCGCGGGCGAGCTCACTGACATTTTCAGAGACAAACGCTCAGGAGATGGCCGCGCGAAAGCTCTGCAACAAGGTCGCAAACTGGTGCTGGTACAGCCCTGGCCTAGACAACAACTCTGTCTTTAGTCTGCACACGAGCAGCAGCGTACCGGTCCCCACACATGATTGCTGGTCAATGAATGAGGTCTTTTCGCTCAATGCCAGGCTGAGGGAGCAGATGAGGAGCTTGCTCAACAACGACGAGGCCGAGTTTGCGTCGACCAAGCAACAAGAGGCATGTCGCGCGGTTGTCAACCACCCCACGGACCACATTCTATATATCGCGCCGACCGGCAGGGGAAAGAGCATGTCGTTTGTGCTACCGCCTCTTGTAGTAGAGAACCTGGTGATGATTGTGCTGTGCCCGCTTATTTCACTCAAAGAGACCCAGGCTGCCAAGTTTGAAAAGTCAAAAGCATGCGTGGGCCACGACATGAACGACAAAGGGGGCCAGCTCTATTTCTTCACATACGAGGAGTTTACAGCGGGCGACGCTGGCCGGTTCTTTACCGAGTGCTTGATTCGCAACGGCAAAGAGGTTCGCATAGTCTGGGACGAATTCCATATGCTCAAGAGCGAAAACTATCGCGATTTCAATGCCTGCCTGGGCATGCCGTCGTGGCCCAATGTCAAAATCCTGTTTCTGTCTGCGTCGGTGACTGCATGGACAATGGAGTGGCTTTACGAGATGGTCGACACAACAAGGCTGCTGGTCTTTGCCGAAGACACTGAGCGGGTCAACATCAGCTACTGCTTTGAGCCCACGGGTACGCCGCTGGTGGATATCATGACCGACGAGAACCTGGGTTACGACTCTGAGGGCAAGGTGCGCAAGGGCATTGTGTTTTGGAAGCGTCGAGGCTCTGCCAAAAAGATCCGCGAGTTTGTCAAAAAGATCCCCAACCCCGAGCTGCGCAAGGCCTGCGTGTGGTACTGGTCGGCCAGAAACAACCCCGAGTCTGCGCAAGATGTTCAGGAGAATCTCCGGCGATTTATCCAAGACCCACAAGTGAAATGGCTCATCACGACGCCTGCTCTGTCTGCCGGGGTGGATCTCAAGGTTGGGTGCACGATCCATGTGGGAGCGGTTCGCGGCATAACCGAGTTTTACCAAGAGTCTGGCCGCTGTGGGCGGTGGCCGGTTCGCCAGCTGGGCACCTACGAGAGCGCCGGGGAACTAGCAAGCGTGTGCTGCAAAAGTATTGTCGTGTGTGACAGGCCCGATACAACAGTTTACGAGGGTGTTGTAGACGCATGGCAGCAGCAAGACCTAGACGCATTTCAACGCATGGTTGATGCAAACACCCGCAAACAATGCGTTCGTGCTGCGATGCGCGAGGCTTGGATCGAAACCCCGAGAAGGACCTGTGCACAGCTGTCTGCACACGTGTGCCAAGCTTGTATTCAACGCGAGGCTGGATCCCAAGATGTTGCATCAGCCAAAAGAGTCAAAACGGCTGTTGCCCAAGTCCAGCGCGTAAAGTGGGCGCTCAACCGCCTGGAATTCCGGTGCATTGTGTGCCGCAAGGACCACGCAGCTGCAGAGTGTCCAGAGTTTTGCCGTCAACACGGAATAATGCTAGCAGAGATGGAGCAGCAGCTGACGATTGCGAGGGGTCTACTACAAAACTACCAAGGGCGCTGCGGGCAGTGTCTGTTGCCGCAATTCCCCATGGCGTGCGAGCTCGACGAGACGGGGCAGTGTCCAAGCGCCAAGGAGCTAGCAAGCACGCTATTGAATGTGGTTTTGATGCTCGACAAGGAGGGTGTGCCGTTGACGAGCGAGATGTTTGAGTATGTTACCCGCGGCAGGAGTTTTGTGTCGCTGCCTGCGCTATATTGGTTCATCTCGGAGGATATTTATTGATAAACAGTAGACTGGCTATAAAACTACTCAAACAAGCTGCCAAGCACATCAGCGACATTATCGGAGAACTCGCCAGTGTGCGGTTTGACCTCTGCATAGTCGACAAGAAAAGAGATGGTGCCTCGCAAGGCATATTTGCACGGAGAGACCGTTTGGAAGCGGCCATCCAGGACGACATTCTTGAGACGGGCAAACCCCTTGGATTGGGACCAGTCGTTGAGAAACTCGGGAATCTGGTTTACCATCAAAAGAGCAGCGCCTTTGAGAGTGACCGTGCAACCATTTGCCAGCTCCAGCGCCACGCCCCAGGCAACTTTGCTGGCAGCGGTGACGGTGGTGTGGTAGACACCGGTACTTATGTCACCACGCTCGGGCAGGGGTACGGCCTTGGCGGGAGCTGCCGACAAGAAAAAGTTCTGTAGCAACTTGGCATACCAACACGCTTGCTCATGTTTGTCCAGGAATGCTGTTTCCCAGTTGCTGTTGATCCTGCCTCCGTGCAGCACCCAATCGCCGACGCTAGGCTTGACGCCAGGGACATTGCAGGTATAGGCCATGTTGTTTGAGCCGAGTCCTGTATGCTTTCCGTAACCAGTGTCGACAACGTAGAGGACGCGCGCATTGTCGGAGCGAGCCAGCTCTGGCGAGTACTTCCACATGAGCTCAAAGTTGTAGTGGGAGTGCCGATTCTGAGAGGACAGACTTGAAGACTGAGGTGCGGAGGAGTTTGGGGTGGCCACCACGTCGCGGCCATACAGCGACGACGAGGACGACGGCAAGGGCGCAACTGGGCGCTGGCGCTTGGGCGGGCGCTCCGCGGGATCAAGCTCTGCAACCACCATGGAATCATCAGCGAGCAAAAAGATGGTGCGCCCAGCGCACTCTAGCACCTGCTCATACGCGGTGCCGTGAAAGGGCTCGTTGGCACCGAGAGGCACGGGGTCCTGGCCTTTGATGTAGTGGACGGCGGAGATAAACTTGATTGAGGGTGCAAGATAGAGACTCATTGTGTCGGCTAGTGGGGGTTGAGCGTGATTAAATACTTGGACGTGCATTCTCAGCATGCAGGTCCTAACCCCTGCATGACAGCCACGGCAGGGGGCCGTGCACAAAGGAGAGCTCAAGTATTAAAATAAACCAAAGTGTTGGGCTAATTTTTGCTGCGCACTGGCGGCATCATACCACGGCGTTGCATGCATGACGACGCGTCGCGTGTGACAGACAAGAAAAATGTTGATTGTAAACTAACTAGTCTGACTAGAGGCCAGTGCTTTGAGGACACTGCGAGTCTCTTGAGGAAACTCATCAAGTACCGGCTCGAGGTTGGCCGAGGTCAGCACAAAACAGATGGAGCCGCGCAACTGGAACATTTCCGGCGCAAGCTGATGGAAATATCCCTGGATAACGACTTGGTTGATATGGTACCAGGCCTTTTTGGCGTGCCATTCCTCAAAGAAGCGGGGCAGCTGATTCACCACCGCAAGGGCGCCAGTGTCGAGCTTGATCTTGAGCCCATTCTCGAGGTGCAAAAACCGGTCGGCTGCTTTGGAGGAGAACTTGGCCACTGTGACCTGGTACATTGCGTGCTTTTCGAGGAGGTTTGACTCGGGGAGCGTCTTTGCGCCAGCGGGCGCCGCGTTCACAAAGATGTTGCGCAGCAGGGTAGAGCACCAAGCGGCATAGTGCTCGTCGGTGATTGCGGTCGAGGTCCAGCGGCTATTCAGCACATTGCTGCTATCGCACACGACCCAGTCACCGCGGGCGGGCTTGGCTCCAGCAGGAGTGGTGCGAAAGCACACATTGTTGGCGGCCAGACCGTGGTACAGGTCGCGATAGGTGCCAACCACGCACAGGGTGCGAGAACAATCTTCTGCACTGTTTTCGCTGTAGTCCCACAGCAATTTAAATGGGCGCTGGGGGCGCCTCACAGGAGACGGCGAGCTAACAAGCTGCGAGCTACTGCTAGCCAAGGACGGAGTACGGGTGTCGGAGCCAACAAACTGGGAGCTGCTGCCAGCCAAGGACGGAGTACGGGTGTCGGAGCCAACAAACTGGGAGCTGCTGCCAGCCAAGGACGGAGTACGGGTGTCGGAGCCAACAAACTGGGAGCTGCTGCCAGCCAAGGACGGAGTACGGGGGCCGGAGCTGTCCAGCGCGGGCGGCGCCTCCGGGCGGGAGCGCTTGGCGGGCTGATCGGAAGGGTCGAGCTCTGCAACGATCAGAGAGTCGTCTGCGAGGAAATAAATGGTACGCCCGCCGCCCTGGAGGGTACGCTCTGCATTGACGCCAAAAAACGGGACTTGAACATCCAGGTTGACGGCCGGCTGATCTTTGACGTAGTGGGTTGCGGTCAAGTACTTGATTGGTTTGGCAAATGTTAGGCTCATGTGGTGGTGAATGAGGGGGGTGGGATGCTTAAATCATGCCACGCGTAAAACAAGGGGTGCAGACGATATGCATGCACGCGACGCGTAAGTCCATGCACGACTTGGAATGTGCGCCCGCATGCACGCGCTGCAGGGGGATCCTAACTACTAGCTAATTAGTCCAAAACATCTGTAATGTCTTTTGGCCGTGGCCCAGGCAAGGCCGTTTGGACCGGGGCTTGGCCGCCGGCCGCTCAAGAGCTGGCCGCGCAGCTGCACCGATACGCTGCTCCCATTCTATGCGTGTTTGGTCAATACGTCCGCCATTGAAGGCATTTAAATCCGAGAGAACAACGTTGGCAGTGCTGCGTGCGACGCTCAAGCATTGGTACGACCAGGAATAGGCATGGTCACCGGCGCAGTGGTCGATCGTGATGGCCTGTGAGTCCAGGTTCAATGAATGAGAGGCCCTAGAAGGAGAAGTGGCCCACGCAAGGCAGAGCGGAATCTGGGAGCGCTTGTAAACAATGTTTGAGGCGAGGTCCTTTTCCTCGAACGAATTACGCCCAACGACCTTGATCACCGGGCCAGCTTTGGTTTGAAAACTTACAGTGACCTTGGAGGTGTCGACAAAGCCCTCGATGGTACCAAACATACCGCTGCATACGGCGGGGGCGTAGGTATTCACGGTGATAATCACCAGTGCACCAACCTTGAGCGAAATCAATGCTGGAACGTCTTGGATAAAATTGGAGACATCCGAGTGCGAATCCTTGGCAATAAAGTCCACACAATCACCCGGCAGAGCTTGTAGGCGACGCTTGTTGAGCGCATCGCGGGCCATGCGAGTGTTTCTAAGGATCAGGCCTTGCCGGGTGCCGCTGGACATGCGGAGCAGGACTTCCCGATCACCCTTTGTCAATGGCGTATTGTATCGTAGCCTGTTTAACAGTTCTACCAACGGGGGATCGTTAGAGTGCTTGTGAGGGGTGGTCAACTTTATGGTGCGATGAGGTGGAGCACCCAAGGACGCCCAAGCCTGGAAAGATGGCGCAAAGTCAAACGTTGTCAGGAAATCCGCAACAAATACCATGAAAAGCCCACCAAAGGGATGCGAACTCTTTCGCACGAGCCGGGCCACGTTATCCATGCACTGCAACATCTCCTCTGTAAAGCCCCCGTAGAAAATCCAGAACTTTGCCACGCGGAGCTCATGACAAAAAGTAGGCACGTGAGGATTGCTCTGTGCTTTGACAATAGCGGGCGCATTGTTCCATTCGGGGGCTGTTGACTTGGAAATCCTAAACTGAGAATAAATGGTCTTGCCGCCGAGATTCTCTGCGTCTTGAGCATTGTCCGAGCTGATAACGTAGCGGCACTTTTTCGCTTGTAGCATGGAGGCAATCTTGTTGACGGTGTACGCCTTGCCGGATCCCGGCGCGCCAACGATTGCCAGAGTGCGCTCACCTTGTGGGTACCTGGGCATTCCTTTGCGGATATACGTAGCCGCAAATGCCACAAAGCCGACGGCAGCTTGCTGATTCGAGTCCATGTCAAGAGAAACGCGAGATGCAGGTTATCACATCTGTCATCACCCCTGACTTTAGCGTATGACGACCATGACCGAGGCCCCCAACGAGCAAGATAGCGCGCAAAGAGCCAACTTGGCCGAGGCTTTACTAAAAAAGATCAACGAGCGCATAGTGGAGCCAATGCCCTTGGTCTCTAGCGCGCCAAGTACGCCGGCCCCGAGCGAAATTGTTCTCACCACCGAGCAGGAACGCGTCGTTGTTAAAGTACTGGGCAGCCATCGGCTCTGGTGCATTCTGGGGTCTGCGGGAACAGGCAAGAGCGTGATTTGCCACACTATCCGCGAAAGATGCAAAAAGGCGGGCCTAGCCGCGGCCATGACTTCGACCACGGGGCTAAGTTCACTGGGCATTGGCGGCAACACGATCCACTCGTGGTCAGGGGCATTTGCGGCGGCACACGACCATGAGTTGGAGGCCGCGCGCATCAAGAAAAGGAACAACAAGGCCGTGCACAACTGGCAGGCGGCAGACGTGCTCGTAATCGACGAAGTTTCGATGCTGCGGCCGCAGTTTCTGGACGTCCTAGACGCTCTAGGGCGCGCTACCAGAAAGCGGCACGAGCCATTTGGCGGGCTGAGGGTGATTTTGGTCGGAGACTTTTATCAGCTGCAGCCGGTATCCCAGGAGTCCGAGTTTGTGTTTGAAGCCGAGTGCTTTGACCGGTTTGAGTGCCTAGTCCTGGAGCAGGTTCACAGGCAAAAGGACGCCACGCTATTGCGAGCACTCAACGAGCTCAAGACGGGCAAGATTGGCAGCGAAACCGATGCACTATTTAGACAGAGGCAAGCAGCAGATTCTGGCGACCTGGCGGACGGGGACCAGCCCACGCTGCTCTACGCGCGGTGCGCATTGGCTGAGGAGGCCAACCGGGTCATTGTAAAAAACATCGAGGCCGAGGGCTACGTGTTTCAGGCAAAGGACAAGTCAATGAGGGTGTCTGTCAATGGCAAAATGGTGATGCCAAAACACAAACGATGGACAGTGCCTGCGGAGCTAGAGCTCAGGCTCGGGTGCGAGGTGATTTGCCAGGTGAACTTGAAGCTTACGGACGGTATCGCAAATGGCAGCCGGGGAGTGGTTGTTGCGTTCATTGCTACGCCACCAAGGGGAATGAGCGTGCCGCTATCCGAGTTTATGGCGGGACTAGCCGACCTCGAGGAGGAGATGCTGCAAGAGTACTTGAGCAACTTTGAAGACTCTGCAAGCCTGGTGCCCGTTGTACGCTTTTCGACCCTGACGGGCATTGTCGACTGGGTGATTTGCGCAAAGACTTTTGATCAAATCAACTACGGACAGACGTCTCGTACTCGTGTACAGCTGCCACTCAGCCTAGGCTACGCACTGACGGTGCACAAGGCTCAGGGGCAGAGCCTGCCGTTTGTAAAGGTGGACGTGGGTAGTTTTTGGAAGACACATGGACTGCTTTACGTTGCTCTCTCAAGGGCTACAACACTTGAAGGCCTTTTCATTGAGGGATATGACCGCAGCAAGGCCTGTTGTGACAAAAAGGTGATAGAGTTTTATGCTGGGATCGAGGCGCGTAAACCAGATAAAGACGCGGAGGGCTAACGCCCGGGCAACACGGATATATAGCGCAACCTCAGTTTGTAACAAGATTTCGCGGATAGTCGTGTTGACCGACTTGGGCTGGGCTGTATTGGGGGTAATACCGCGTGATGACACATAACAGATATTAACGGAATGATGATGACACACCTAACCAGTATTGGGGGTAATACACAAAAAAGATGACACACATAACAGCTATTAAAGGAGCGATGATGACACACCTAACCCGTATTGGGGGTAATACCGCGTGATGACACACATAACACATATTAAAGGAGCGATGATCACACACATAACCAGTATTGGGGGTAATACACAAAAAAGATGACACACATATCCAATATTGGGGGTAATACAGCTGTTTTGTATCGGGCAGATGGAGTTGATTTTGAAAAACACAATGTGAACTTTTTAGTACTGTGAAACCACGTATGCAAAGCCAAATCCGAATTGAGCAGATAATAGGTATTGCGAGCACAGCGGAGGCGAAACAGAGTACTGAAACCTGACGGAATTTCAAAACGTCCTAGTAAAGTGATCATTGAAAGCAGAGACAAATTACATTGCAACTTGGGTAAATTTTGTCCAGGTCTATGGGTGTCGCACACCAGTCTCGCTGCAGCGCGCGCTTGTTTAGACAAACCCAACCTCTCTCGCCGGGGCCTTGAAAGGCCTGTATCGGGGGTAATACTCGATGATGACTACACACAGAACCTGTATTAGGGGTAATACAGCTTGATTTGGGCTGCCCAAGTAGGCTATCTTTTCAAAGCAAAATGTCCAATATCAGATAAATGTAAAACACAAGTCCAAAGTCAGAGGCCAATTGAGTAGTTAGAAGATATTAAAAGCCAAAGGGGAAGCGAGACGGAATAGGTTTACCTTGACAAATTGTATCAAGTCGTAGCAAGAGGAGCTGTGAAGATGAGGCTCATATTAAATTGTATTCTGGGGATAACCCGACCAGAACTGTAGGCTTCAAACCTTACTTTCTCCACAGCTCGCACTTGGTTGAGAAATCTTGAGACTGCTCAGCGCTGCCTAGAAACGGCCTGTATTGGGGGTAATACTGACTGATGACTACATATTGAGCCTGTATTGGGGTAATACCCGGCGATGCTTACGCATGCTGGCCCTGTATTAGGGGTAATACAG